>LQRL01168695.1:3732-18363 GCA_001703475.1 Hydroides elegans | reverse complement strand
ATCACATATTTAGTGTATATTACGAAACAAGCTCCTGAAATAGTATAGTGTGAATAAGATTTGTGCAAGTTGTGGCACACTGTCCTTGGACAGTCTTGTTTTTTTTACTTTTAGATGCGATATGGTCCGTGGAAGTGTTAGTTTAAGCAAGGGAGTTTTCTCTTCGCCTTTTCGAGTGTTTGCCTTTGTGGAAAGAACCAAGTTTAGAAAAATATTGATAATATAAATATCCTTCAAGAAAATGTTTGTTGAGGTTTTTTGAAAGTGATTGTATATGTTTGTACACGTAAATTGTTTTGCATTTCTTTGAATACAAAAATAATAAAAAGGGAAATTTTAAATATGTTTCATTTTAAAAAATTCAATCGCTAACATACTGTATGTAAAACTCATGGAGTAAAAAGGTAATTTTATTTCATTGATCATCAAGAAATACCAATTTCAATATAAACTTAAAAATACAATAAAAATACTGACATCAACAAGAAAACAACATAAAAACTACATCACAACAAAAAGGACTCGAAATGCAATTTTAATTCTAACAGAAAAGAAGGAAGAAGGAAAAGACGAATATATATTTTGAAATACACAAAATAGTAAATTAATCGGAAAAAAGAAAGCATAAGGAAACTGCAACATGGTTTGTAAGATTAAGGTGCACTACACTATAATCGCAGTTTCCCTCACATGATACAATAGAAACAGAATAGAATGCAGAGGGGAAAAGAAACATTTGTACATTTCCTTGAATAGCAACTGAAATAATCCAATTATATAATACTATATTCTATACAAATCAGTTAGCGAATATGAAATTCTAAATTGTCACGCGAATTGAAATAAAATGCATTTGCAGTTTCTATAGTTATTTATAAATGCAATTAGTGAAAATGGTTACCAAAAAAGTCATTCACATGGCTCGATGGACCAGTGCTTGATAAGAAATGTGACAAAACAATTCCAGGATTCTATGCAAAAACGGTGATAGCTAAATAAACATTTTTTGCAAGGAGAGCTTACATGTATGACATCATACATGCCCCATAATCAATGTCACAAAGCAAAGTTAAACCTTTATATTATATTTACCATTAGCAGCATATCTACTAGAAAAACCATCAAGAAATCGTTATATGATTTCCTTATTCAATATGGCTAAATATCAAATACTACGTTCCTGCATGGAACCCTTCAATTGTTTAGCGACTCAAACGGCTATTCTCCTGGAGCCCTTTTTTAACACTGGAACATTGATACATGATGAATATATTCTACAGTATTAGGTAACATCTTCGAATGTTCTATATTATTGTTACCCATAGGGGTCGATTTGACAGAAAAATTTAAATCTCACAGGGATAAAGAAAAATACTGTTAAGTTAAACCAAAATTTATCCTACATAAAACTTAACCTAACTGTTATTCTACTCTATACATTAAATCATTTGAAACAATCGAGCTGAACTATTAAATCTTTAACACAATATTATCTCAGGGCTCTTCACAATCACTACCTTAATCATTACAAATTCAACTTTTCCTGATGTATTATGCTATGATTTAATTATCAAGGAATCCAAACGTAATAATATGCACATTTATGCAACAATACGTTGAATGGCTGATAGTTATTCAAAGTAGGTGTTAAGCGGAAAGAACACATGATAAGATAACATTAAATAAAAACGTGAACGACTTTTAATTAACATTGTATTAATATATCGTTTTACTAAATGCTCTACACAAATTGGCAATAAACCAATATAGTCATTAAAGGTACATTTTACATATTTAAAAAACGAAAAAAAAAGCTTATTTTAAATGAAATGAGACCCGAAAGTGTGGAATGCATGAGCACTTAGCCGTATAACTGATTGAATTATCATAACGTACAGTCTGAGATACATTTATAAACGCAAAATAAATTTTAAGTATGGATTCAAACCAAATACTTTTTCTCAACAAGTTAACATAATCGACAATTTGATTTCTTAGCAACATATTGGTTTAAAGTCGAGTTTCTGAATTTAAAAGAATACATTCCTTCATAAGTCTATCTTATCTCTCACAAAGATAACATTAACCAACCTCTACCCAGCGCCTATGAACATTCGTATACATGTAACCTTCTCTAGATACAGAAAGTCTAGGCCGCGCGAAACAGGATGATTTTTCTTAGTCTACATATGGAACAGAATATTACAAGAATAGATTACACTTTAACTGTACAAATTTATGTATTTAATATAACAAAAATTGACATTACAATAAAACAAAGACAGCAAACTTGATAAAACTTAACAAGTAGTGAAAGTGCAATAAATGAGGAACTCCTTGCTATGTTACGATCGATTCTTAAAATTATTTAACCCAATTTAATTGGCATCTTTCAATCCTCCTATAAATATGGTAAATACTGTTTTATATGAATGCATTATTTTTATCAATTCCCTGCTTTTTTTCTCATATGATTTTACTATCTCTTAAAATAAATTATTGATTGCTCTTTTTTTTTCTTTCTTTTTTTTCTTATAAAAATGCGACGCTTTAAACATCAAAGGCTTACATGATCAAGTAAAACGAATACAAACACCACAATTTTCCTCTTACTGCTTTTTGTTATGAGGGCTCAAAATTCATCTTTAGGAAATCCTTTAAAACCTTTTTTTGCGCTTTTGACACTTTTTGACACGCTTTTGACCTTAACACTTTTTGCCATTGATGTTTATTTATAGATCAAGGAATTCCTCACATCGCAATCTCATATTATATCACAGCTTAGTAAATATATATGCAGTTAATAAATAGAAATATGAATATACATATTATTTATATATTTAATTATTTACAAAATTACATTGCTTTCGTCATACAATTGTACATTTATTATGTTTTACTCATTTACGTTTCACCTTTTATTGCCTATTCTTATCGAAGTGAAAGCTAAATATTTTATTTTACAATCTTCAAAACGCAATATCCTTAATTTTCTAAACTGTATGGTAACAATCGCCGCTTCGCTTTTGTATTATGCAAAAGCATTGAAAGAACAGTAAATCAAATTAATTAATCATGCTCATTTGTGTTACAATCAATTTTCTAAAAAAAAAACAATATAAGAGCCACACAAGCAGCACATAGACTTTAAAGTTGGTGTAATTATGTCTATAACCATTCGATTTTTTATAAGATTGGCGCATATGTGTAGGTAGCACTATGCTAGCATCTTATTATATTTTATTATTACAAACACAAAAACATAACCTAGTTATGTCATTCGAATTAAACTGTCACTCTTTTCAAACAAAAATATCGCATCTCCTGAGTATATAGAAATCCTTCATACAATACATGTGTATGAAATATTGCAATATTGCCCATTTTCAGTCTGTTCATATCACCTGATTTAGTGATAAGTTTGCGTGGACCCATCGGGTAATTTGTTACCCATAAAAACTAATTTGTCAAATACGTAATTAGCAAAGTAACAATAAATCTACAGCTATTTGAAAATGAGCCCCTTTTTTGCACGAAACACTATGCAAAAATGGAATGATAGTGTCACTGATCCGGTTCTTGATATGATAATATTCCATTTTTGTTTCACTTCACAAGTGTATTGGGTTTTATGTGACTTGTTTAGTTTTCAATCACTCAACATTTGATATAATCTGGCAACAATTGTGCAATCACACATAGCACTCAAAAGTGGATGGGATCCAAGGAATGTGTATCTACGTTCGTATCAAAATTATGACGTCATTATAGTTCCGTGTTTTTGTGGTGACGTCATAACTACTCCTGACTATGACGTAATGGAATCGTCATAGTCAAGTTGTGACGTCATAATTACTTCTTAGGAGGTAGCATTTTCTTTGTCGATTTTCGCTTCTCGGCATTTCCAGGCGAAAACAAAAAGTCGAAACTAAAACATAAGAAAAAGGAAGAAATTCTACAACAACAATTAATACAACAAAAATCAAAATCAAGATCTTCATTGTCTCCAAAAACCTGTAAAGTAGATTGAAAATTACAACGTATATCAGCAAAAAAAAAACAATAAGTTTCATCGGGATCAGCAAAATTATGCGACACAGATTAATGAAAACAGACAAAATAAGTCAGGTTGACACATAGAAGAAAAGATATGCAAAAATGGAACATGTACTACGGTATCACATTAAGATGGAACAAATGGAGCACAACAGTTCAGGAAATATTACAAAGCTTTGATAACAATTAATGAATAATAATATGTTAACACGCGGGTATAAGTGCAATCTGAAATTTAAATAAAAATGCTTGTTTAAAACAATATCTAGAAATAAAAGCTGTTAGTGAGTTAAGAGAAGTTTATTCAATTCCTTTAAATATATTTACACATGGTTACATTGACGTTTTATACATTAGTTGGTATTAGACAGAGGAATGTGTAAATATATGTTTTTCTTACTAAACACGAATATATTATATACAAAGTTAATACTGAATATACATGATATTTTGTGCTAATTCCCTACAACCATTTCAAGCATTTTCAGTATCATACAGCATTTGATGTCAACTACGCTCATTCATAATCCTAAACAGTAAATAACGTTCTTAGTCAGCTACATATATAAGGAATGTGGTTTACGAGCATCTCCCAACTTGTTATTATTTGTCTTAATGTTTCCTACAAATCTCAAAATTTAACGTCTTTATATTACGGTATACATGAAAATATATGTTCATGGATCTTTCATGGTTATGCAACCGCATGTTCTACTAGATTTCGCTTGAACAAGGCGACTATATTGAGTGACTTTAGTTAAGTTGACTAGAAAAACACTTTCATTTAAATTGTAGAATTATTCTGAATATTACCGGTAATCTCTACAAATTAGGAATACATGTATATGCCGTTCCATTGGCATTAAGCGAGATTTCAAACATCGCTAAATTTTAGTAATAGCAGATTTGCAAACAGTGATATCACGATAAATGTTGATTGCTTACTTTCACCACAGCTCAAATTTAATTACAAAGAGCAATACACCCACATTAACAATGTTACTGTAAAAAGCACATTCGATTTACAACAAACTCGTAATCAATATACAGATGACATCATTGCCTAACATATATTATGTCGATATTTCTTCATTTCGAGATAAAGTTGAGCGATGTCGATTTTTATTCATACAACAGGTTCCAATTTGTTTCAGGTTTCGATGAGCAACTTTTATGGTTTGTTTGAGAGTTGATGGTTTAAAACATGATTAAGAAAACAACTATTTTGCAAAGTTTGTTCAGGTTATTAGTTAACATAACATTTAGAAAAATCACCGGTTAAGAACGATAAGTTCCTTACAAATGAACGTTTGAATTAGAAAACCGGTTTCTCGTAGAAAAGAATACCAATCAAGAAGTACTTGCTTCCAATTCGTTAGAAAGGTAAATACAAATCATGTGCTTTACATTAAACTTCATATTATTTATGTCCCTCATAAGTAAGCATTAGTTCAGGTGCATTTTGATTGGTTAAGAGGCAAGTGTATTAGCCGGTTAGTATCAGATCAGTTATCAAAACATATCAGCTGTCAATCATATAAAATGCGCCTCCCCGTCATCTGTCAATCATCTATAATATCCCCTCATTTGAGCTGTCAATCATTTTAAATTATTAACGAATCTCCGCCCATTCAGTTGTAAATCATCTACAAAGCTCCGCTTATTCAGCTGTCAATCATCTACAAAGCTCCGCCCATTCAGCTGTCAATCATCTACAAAGTGCCACCCAGACAGCTGTCAATCATCGCCTGAGCTCTCCATCAATGGACCAATCCGCTCGATGAAGCGTTGGAAGCTGTGAGAGAGAAAAAAAAGTCCACCACCAAAATATCTTATATGTACAAAAAATTGTGTTTCTTATATTAAGATACAGGTCTATCAGTGACCTAAGCAATCAGTGTCGGTTAGTATTTATATACAGGTGAATATATTATAATTAATTGATTGTTTCGTAATATTAGTATACATGAAATTAATACATGTATATATATGTTTATTTTGGTGATTGCGCTGATGTGTTCACTTCCCGGATTCAGCGCAATCAAACTACATTAATATACATGTACGAAACGATATTTAACTAAATAAAAAATATATGACTGATCCTATAATTTGCCCGCGATTCTCTGTTAAAAAAAAACATTAGCCTGAAAATGAAAATTTATTAAAAGAACATACTTTGTACATAAAATAGGCACAAGACAAATATTCAAGACCTATATCAATCATAATTAATGTAAGCAAGGTGATCTCATACACAAGACTCACTTTTGAAATTATCTCAATGAGCGTGTGCAATTATTATATTTTCAAAATAAAAAAGGAATTTCAATTACGTTTAAAACATATTCAAATATCAAGAGAATGATTCTAGTCTCCCAATCTAAATTCTTAATGAAAATGGTTTACATCTCCAAGGTAGTCTGTTGCATATGAAACATATGTCATATACATAACAATTACCTAGAGCATTAAGCGGCTGTTACTTATAAAGAGTAATGGCACTTTATTCATTGGCTACAACTGCGCTAAATACAGTGATAATGCCCATTAAACCCCAGAGGAGCTCACATACAAAGCCCACAAACTATACTCGATCTCTCTCATCTCTAAATGAATTTCTGTGAAAACCAAGGGCTTGGGTGTCACTTCTAATTTGTTAGACCTGTTTTCCCTCTTCGCACGTTATGTTTCGTGTCGGTCGTTCGTCGAAAGGGGCCATTCAAGAGGGGCTGTTGAGGAAATTGTGGGATAAATGCTCGGTACACTTGACCATTCTAAGTCGTTTTACCAAAATTATTGTAGTTAACAATTATTATTGAAAACAATTGTAATATAGAATCATATATGTTCCTATGTTAAAATGCTGCAATGGGATTATCTTATCCTAGTGAAAAATGCTACCGGGGGATAAAGAAAAAAGGCATTTTGAAAGAAAACCTTATTCTGGGTTTTTTTCAAAACGCACGTCTGATATTTCTAATTTAGAGCTAGTTACTGATGAACAAAAACGGCTGAAGCAACAAAGCCTTTTATGACATATTGCCATGGTCACCAAATGCGTCGGCATGGTCATTGGCATTCACGACCAGGAGTGTCATCATTGCCACGTTAATCACAAATTAATATAATTGGTAATTATAAACGGGATAGACTCTACGAGAGGACGGATCAAATATAACCAAATTCGTTTATATTTCGATCAACCCAGGGACCTTTTTATCATGCTTTACGAAAGATTTTTTTTCTGCAGGAGGGGGTTGTTGTAAATCAAATGAAATCCTACAAAAGCAGTTGTTCAAATAGTGAAAAAATGTTACTGTGGCACTAACGTGTTTGACAAGAAAATGCTTCAGTCAACTCCAGAACAGTTCATGCCTAGTCTATGAAAGTTGTGCATGAAAAGCAGAAAAACCGGAAAAGGTAACTAAGCAGCCGTACATTAACCGATGCCCGAAAGGACCGAGAGGCATTGGGTTACAAAACAAGTTTGGGATCTCTTTGAGTCTTTGGTGCTTTGTCTTGTGTATTGTTGCAGGTCATTAACTCCACAAATGCTCGCAAATTATCTCCAGAATAACGTCAACCAATATATTACTCATATCACAATCATAAAAGGAGATCGTTTAGTGGGTTGCTTTATGGCCCTAGAAAAGGTCGCGAATTAAAAGGAGTTTGTACAAGCTAGGACTTACTCGAACCACAACTCGAACCGTTCACTCAATCTTATGACCGGTTCATGTTTATTATTTCAAGAATTAACATGTTGATGATATATTAAATCAATATTTCGTGTCTTGATGACAATTCTATCGCATAAATATCTTCGATAACACAACAGTTCTTAATTCATTTACTCATAAATGTAACAAAGGCCACTACCGCCGTCCAGATATACTAAATACGCTCCTTGCTCAAAACCCTTAAACGATCAAAACCGGTCACACCCGGGCCCTTGCGGGCCATAATAAAACAACCAACGCCTCACTTGTCCCAATGCATGGCCTTGGACGGGGACCCCAAACCCTTCCTCTTTTGTAACTGTGAGTTATATGGGCCCATGAAACCATGAAACGGCAGCAGCAGGAAATTAAAATGAGTGCCATGCAAGATCTGATTGTGATACCAAAGAGATCCTGAGTGAAAAAAAAGTGAATTCATGTGGAATATTCTTAGGGTTTATTTTTTTCTGGTGTATGTCGATGCTCTTATGTCTTACACATTCAATATTTATTGGGTCTGTTCAAATACTACGCTTTATTACAGTGAGGAAAAACATTAATCAAGTTAACAGGTTTTTTGTTCGAAAGCCTTATCAATTGCAACCATATCACTCCTACCAGGGTGTCATTCATCAAGGCAATATCACTCGCGCTTTGTATCCAAAACCCGCGGGTACCAAGGCTTGTGACCCTATCTATTTTTTTCGAATAGGATCTATGCAATATTGTTTTTATTCATTTTCGGTTTGCATTCGGTGGTGCCTAAAACCCGAAATATTACTTAATTTTAAAATGACTTGAGGTAGTTTACAGATCAGTCATAATAATAAACTTATAGGAATTACAAGTCGATGTAATTACCAAAACGGCAAAGAAATACACGAGGATGGCCAATAGGTTTGTGCATAATAAACGGCTTGTTTCTAGGCGAATAAAGCCGAAATTTGAAGATTTTTCAAAAACCTGAAACCGTTTATTTATAAAGGAGATTGCAATATATGTAGACTCTATGTAAATTATAATACAACAATGATTATAACATAAAGTCCTTGCGTCAGACTCAATATCATTTATGAAACATACTCAGACAATTATTAAGGAAGCTTATTCTGAGCAAAAATTTTGAAACGGCTATATGATAAATAACTAAACACACGTCATTTCGCGTGTGATATGATGAATTGCGCTTTCAAGTCTCTTTTGATCAAGCAACCACAGCATTTTTATTATAAATATAGATTACACAATTGAGCAGTGGGTCCAAAAATGAATTGAACACATAGGCCTATACATGTACCTTTCAATGATCAGGTTTATATTTCAATAAGTAATTCAGTTACCGGGATTTTGAAGATAGAAATACCTGCTCCAGTAGCTTTTTAAGAAGCCTTTTTTATTCAAAAGTTCACAGTTCAGATGGAGCTCTGCTCTCTCTGAACATAAGGTCGAAAAATATCAAAATCGCCCAACATCAAACAAAATAAAAAACAAAACGACTCTATTTCACATAACATGAAATATCTCTTTTCTCACTTAATAATTTTCTAGTACATGTCATTGGATGTACCGGCATATGTCATTTTGCAATCCTGTCCTATGCGCTTATGTTTGACTACATATCATAGCTCATATCCACATTATTGCAAAAACGAAACTCTAAACCCCTGCGACCTAATCTGAAATCACAAAAGGGACACGTTTTATTATGAACTGACAAGAGCAGTCTGGGTTTTCAATTCCAGATTGTCTGGGTATGGCATCCCAATCTGTAAGAGGCACTCCACTCGGAGAAGACAAGCTTTGAAGTAAAAAAAAAAAAACGAGTGAACATTGCGCCATCGGCGTAATTGTAGAAGAATAAAATGTGTTAAGCATATGCCAAAAAAACGTTAGAAAAAGAATGTAGGATTATTTATATACAAATAGACTTTGGCTTGGCATTTTCAGTCATAAATATGATTAATTCATAGTATTTATATAAGCAATTAATAACGATGAAAAAATCAGATGTGAATCTTCCTGGTGAACGGCTTAACATTTCTAACGCTAAGTAGAGTGGACTGATTTGTAGGAACTAAAATGTGCATGTTCACAAGGTGTTTAGCCTACTTAGCTTCCCAAACTAAACTTTCAATCATGATACGAGGTGGTAAAATTTAATCTCATCAAACATACGTACATTTTTCTGATGCCCGACTCCTTCTGCCCAGGATACAGCTTCTCATATGGCTCCCTGTTAATAGGCCCTTGAACGGGCCTGTCTTCATCTTCCTCGTCTTCTTTTTGGTCCTCATCCTCGTGTTTCTTCATTAATTCTTCGTCTAGCGTCTCGTACTCCTCCCTGTGAATGAAACATGGCAACGGAATATAGGTAACCCATAGCAACCGAAATTTGAAAAATCATGTAGACCTATATTTTTTTGTACCGGTATGTTAATTAAGAAAACAATATGTATGTGACATGCTTTTAACAATTTAGCAACTTATTGGCCTTCATATTACTTCATATTACACATGTTTAGAATCACTTGTACATCAAGGCATAGTATGCAATTTTCATATCCACCATGAAACCTGTAACAAAAAATTAGTTGTCATCTAAAGCATCCGACACATTAAACTTGCAACGAAAATAGAGCGATGAATAAATAATACCGGTAGTTATGATAAACATTGAAAACGAATATCGCGGATATGTGGATAGAAATAGTTTCAACTGTGCTTATATCATTAAACCAAAGTTAAAGAAGGTAGAAAATATATATACCGGTACATGTATATGTTGTAGTCAATCTGTGAAAAACGCGTACGTTGACATTTCCTCAATTTTTCTGTCAACATACGCGGGTTCACTCAGCGAATGTCAACAATGCCTAAAACGTCGATCCTATTATTGAGACTTAGTTGATCCCAAAGCATAACAAATCAAGATTATTTGATAATTAAACTAAAAACAGGTATATGATAAGCAAACATAATTTATTTCTCGAATATTATTTTATTCAATCTGTGTAATTTTTCAGGGCGAATTTCAGCGTATGTTGAGAATGCCTGGAAATTTTGGGCATTGTTGACATTCGCTGAGTGAACCAGCGAATGTTGACATTGATTGAAAAAATTTGCGAATGTTAACATACGCGATTTTCACAGATTGACTACAACATTTATATATATTCACTTTGATTGCATATTTAATTTCATTTTGTGTATGACGTGTAGTCAGGCATAAACCGAAATTAATATTATTTTATACGAAATCAAGATGTTTTGCATTAAAAGTGTGAAATTCGATTCGTGTAAGAGCTGCTGGTTATCACATTCAGCGTTACAAAACAAAATATACATTGTAAGAAACCTTCAAGCTCATTTCGCTTATGTCCGGGTTGGTAACACTGTTTCTGGGAAACCCAGAAACTCATTAAAGCAAAAAGAAAAAGAACAGTGAAAAACACTGGAAACGAAAAACACTTGTTTCAGATTTCTGCTCAGCCTCAGGCTGAATTATCTGTTGACACAGGCCCTGGGTTACAAAAGCTAATAAATGTTGTTTTCAACGTATACTCAGTTGCAGAATAAGCATCCTGTGTTCTGCTTCATCGAATCCCATTTTCTGCTGACTGCATAAAATGAGTGACAAAAACGAAGTCCCAATGTGCTAATCATATTGACTTATTAATGCGATAATGGCGCAAAGGGGTTATCGCAAAACAAGGATTCAAGGCTGCTGGAGTGTCATACACAAATCGAGAAGCATTTCAAGGATTCCGTGCACTATGGTTTTAACTTGATTTGTACGCGTTTTAGAACAAATACGTATGTAAATAATGTATCAAACTGTCAGTTCAGATTTGTTCCCAAATAAAAGGCTTAGCAAGTCCAATTAGAGATTTAGGCTTACATATAGAAACAATGTTGCGCTTTCTGAGATGTTCCATATTGGAAATCCCCAAGTACAAACGTGCTTTAATATTAAGCACCTTAAAACATGGAACACTTCACTTTTTAACCAGTGTCGACTCAAGCTCTCTTCAGTCAATTGCAGCCTACAACATCAAGTAAGAGGAGTAAATTGTGGCTTGATCATCAATCGGCTGGTTGACCTTTAGCGAGCTTTTGATCATTTGATTAGCCATGGCCTCGAGAAAAGATTGTACTTACTAGGTTAAGGCAATGCTTTGTTTATATAGGATATATGTGATAAGTCTTTGTTCGTACTGGATTCAACGTTTTCGGCAAGTTCTTATTGTCATCTAGTTCCCTTAATATTTCAAAAATCTGGTATGATCACATTTTGCCATTTTTCGTTGAGACAGTGTTGTTTTGGAACCTCGCACGCCATGAATAGATAATTCAACGACTGCTCCATCATGGTGACTGCTTCAAGAATTTGTGTATCGATGTCAACTGGCTTATTAATCATTCATGATGTAGAGCTCTGCTTATATACATTTGGGTCACCCTCAGGAGAAAAACAAAACCCACACAACATTACCATAAAAATACTACCAGTACAATTCTGAATCCGTAACGAACATAGTGGAAATTGCCAAGCTTCATCAGTTTATTACCCTTTTAGGGATCTCATCAAACTATCTTTTAGGGATTCGGGTTATTGACTTTTGCTCCAATTACAAGAATTGGGCAGATGACAAAATAACCCTAGACCACACGTCATTTAGGTTTTTACAGAGCTGATTTTGACTTATGGCAAAGATTTGAGCTAGTGCAGTGTTTAAAATTCCCATGTGAACTCTTTAAGGCTACTATCTCTTCATGATAAAGGTTAATTCTAGGGACTTACAATACGACCAGGACTAAAAAGCAAAACCAAATACCCAACGGTTCTTAAAATCAAATGCCATGGATTATCCATTATTAAGACAAGAGTTGGCGTGTTACAGCCGCAGTGTCCAAAACATTTCACCCACATATTTTCAGACGACCAGACCCCTATTTTATTAGGAGGGTATTGATGTGAACCATGTTTGAATTTTAAGATGGTTATCTAGAAAGTAAATGTCCCTTTTGATAAAATCAGATACATTGTATTTGAAATACAAGGTACCAACACCAAATCCACACTTTATGATACACAAAATTTGTTTCGTAATACCCAAAGAGCATTAACTGCTCCTGCAATTCTTGGGCAGCAATTACTTTCTAATATATTCTTCTGAAACATGTCAAGCCTTTAAGCAATCCATCGAAAAATCAATGTTAGCTTAACACATTGTAGGTATGTCTCCATTGCTGACCCATTTAGGGTGAGAACAAATTATTGTCCTTAAGTATTTGCAAACGTCTAGAAGAAACCAATATAAATCGAAGATGAACAACGAAATTGGGACTGACTTATCAACATACAAGGAGTGTCTGGACTACATATAGATCCTATTTAAAAGGACCGTATTAATGAGACATCATGAGACAGCAAGGCCAATTTAATTGCTATGTCCAGAAGTTCCTAAACTCATCTAAATATACTTTGAAAAGGGTATACTAGAACTCTTTTTTTCTTCTTATAAATCGTAGCATTTCGATGATGGCAACATACCTTCACTCACTCTTTCAGAGGTTCTGAATTGATCTACCGTACTGCCCTTAATAATATAAAGACGTAAACCCTGGTTCACATGAAATGGCAGCTTGATTGCTTCCCTGCGGGTTTGATCAATCTAATCAAGAAATTGACGCATATCACGCAAATCCATTACGATGACAAACTTTCTTAGCGATTCAAAAGCATTAAATGGGTGGAGGAGGTGATGAATATCACACATCTTTATTGTAATTCTAACGTCAAACGTTTTAACTGTAAAGGAGTTTTAACTGTTAAATAGATGAGGGATTTTAAGGCACCAAATTTACACTAGAAGCTTAGACCGAGTTCCAACACAATTCATTATCAACGCATAAATTTAAAAGCGAAATATGCTATTTGGTGTTAAATACATGTAGGTATTTTTAGTAATTTTCAACTTTCTTTCACTAACTTTGGCCTGTACTTTGTGCAATTCCAATATACAGAAAAGAGGGGTTTCACGCTTATACATATGAAAAACTATTCAAAACTTAAGACAGGAACCGTGGAATCGAGCCAATGTGGTTTCTATACAGAAAGGAGTGTTTGTATTTACTGGCATATACAATCTCTTCGAACTGAACCAACTACTCACGCTGATGCTGGCTTGTAGTTATGCAGCTCCTCCTCGACCTCGATCAACTTCGTCTTGAGTTCATTGCGTTCGGTGAGCACTTGGCGCAGCTCGTTAAGCGTGAAGCGCGGTCGGTTGGGGTCGGCCAGGTCGATCACGATCTTGCCCACCATAGATTTGTCTTCCGGCGATATCTAGAAAGAAGGTAAAGAGGAAACCTCAGTATATACTGAAACATAGTTAATTTTTTAGACGAGACGATATCTTTCATTCCCATCATCTTTCCACCTTATCTCAGATCCCCATCGATCATAAGCACTTTGAATGGATTTATTCGCTGCTTCTTATCATGCAGTTCCACCTAGATGGCCTTCCCTTGTTTAAGCGGTAGCCCTTTATTTCTGGTAAAGCGACCCCGGTGTTTCAGCATCCACCATGTATTCCTTAATCTGGTTGATAACCATTGGTTGATAACCGCCTAACCAGCAATCTCTATCATGAACTCTCATTTTCCCTAACACTCACCCCACTCGTCCCCTTTCCCCGCAACAAATCTATCCCGCTTACAGGCGGCGACCCTGGTGTTTCAGCATCCACCATGTGTTTCTTAATCTGGTTGATTTGCTGTTTCTTGTCATGCAGTTGCGCCTGTAGGTCCGCCTTCTCCCGGATGAGCCAACCCACCCTCCATCTCCCTC
>LQRL01168683.1:18624-31488 GCA_001703475.1 Hydroides elegans | reverse complement strand
TTTTGATAGCTCAATTATTTGTTGTAGTGACGGACGGACAGTACTGAATACTATAGTCCTCCGCTTCGCGCTAACGCGGCGGCGGAGGACTAATAAAATAAAATAATCAGTTTCATGACACATGACAGTGTCTTTAATTTACAACCTATAAAGATCACCGCGCCAACCATAATCTCGCCATAGATCACGTTCATCACAGCTACAACGGCCAAAAAACTACTTGACATCGACGCACTTTCGGCGCCGCAAGCATTGGCAAAAGAGTCGACTGCCACAAAAGGGGCGTGATGAACCCACATCTATCGTGGTCGCAGGTTGTCACGTTTAAGTATATTGTGTAGGGATCGGGTGGTTGGGTATATATGTTGAAACGGTTTCGAGGGGTTAAGGACCTAAAAGTGCTGAATGCTCTAATTGAGTGCGGTATGCTTATATGAGAATATAAATTTCACTGTAACGAATCTCCAAAAAGAAATAATTCAATTCATTCATAATATGTAACTGCAAAAACGGAAATATGCATATGAAAAATGTTTCATGAAATGATAACTCACACCGTTCTACACCTAAATCCAAGACGTAAATTTCCGATTTGCATTTGAGCTGGCCACATGGAGGTTCCATAGGGTTTAATGCTCTGTCCAAATTATTCCATAGTAGATGCAATTACGAGTTCATTAAACAGTCGGAACTCAACTCAAAAGGACTAACAGGATATTCCTCCAATATCTCAAAGCCTATTTATCCCAGAGATCAGCTATGGACCGGAGCATACCTTTAGGCGATGTATCTTTATGATCAGTAACCAGGTGATGATACCATTAAGGTAACCATAGTAATCGAGTCGAGTAATGAAAGCTTCCTTCGGATGTGGGTGGGGTGTGTTTTTCCAGATAATCGATGGAGTAAAAGGACTGCACTCGAAAGTCCATCGATGCTTATTTTTGCTCATCCCGTTTTATGCGGCCTCAAACTAGCTGTATACGTGACTTTAGAGGCACATGACAGTTGATTTTTTTTGCAAAACGCAAAAAGCGAACTCAGAACGCAGACAGTATTAACCACAAGCCCTGGATCTATATTCTCAAATTCTCCTAAACCTTAAACTTTCACTTTTTCAACTTCTTTACATCGGTTTAAGGATGAGGTTAATTTTAAGAATAGCGGAGAATATGGGTCGTGATCTCATCCGTCCCATTTGCACTCGTCCTGCATATAAAGTGCTGGTCCCACAAAAAAGCCCCCGCTTTTCCCTCCTTTTCCATATATCGGCTGGCATAAATTGTAAGCCATAAAAGTAAGCGCCTTTCGCTGCCTTTGGGGTACTAATCAGACTATTAGCATCGAGGTATTCTGAACACAGAATTGCATAAAAAAGCCACCAAAGCCGACGATAAAACATCGATGTGAGTGCACCGGTGGGGCGCATAAGTCTATGAGTAGAACGGCCTGGCCATATTTGAAGCTTCTTTTCCCAAACAATCATGTTTTTCATACAATCTAGGTTGTTAGAGTTTTAAAAATCGCACAAAAACGTCCAGAAAAAAAAGATTATATAGGTATAAAACGCTTGCTTGGGAAAAGGTTAAGAAGACTTTGTTCCTAATGTAGCCAAGTCGTATCACCAGCAAGGTCGCATGTAATCAGCTTGTGGCTCGTAACACAAAAGCCAGCACCATTAATGCGAGTTCAGGTAATGAGTTCATAACAAGTCTTGAATCTACTTCCCCTCCCCCGCACATAACAAGCGAAGGGCCATTTATTTGTTCTCTGTGAACTTCAAAACATTTCCGTTTCGCCATTGTTGGGCTCTATCATTGCGGAACTAGTGACCAATGGCCAATGGATCGGCTAATGAGCTTTTTCTTCCGAAAGTGTAATCTGCGAAAGGAAAATTATCTCCGCATTGTTGTGCATCTACCGAGGGGCTGCAGCAGATGTAGGGAGATGGCTGCAGGAAAATGGAGCACTCACGCGAAAACGCTGCTTTAAATATCATTATCTATTTGGCACTTTACCCGTCACAAAGCAAGAATGACAATGAAGAAAACTATGCAGATCAGTGTAAATCAATGCATTATGCAGTACCATTACCTTGCTTAAAATGCAGACAATATCATGTGAATTCATTTTTTAACTAGCAATCTAGCAATCCTCATTTGAACTTATCAAATGCAACTTAGCATATGGTTCATATCCATACAGTTTTCAAAATATCATGCTTTGGGACCATTTCTCTCGCTTGGCAATGCGTACTCATCTCGACACTAATCATCGATGACAGCATTGACATACGGAGGCCGCGAGATCTCCTCGGAACATGAGGGCATAGCATGCCATGTATACACAAGACGTACTATCTAATCAAGCACTTTCTCAAACTGATATCAAGTGCTTTCACTGTCAGTGTTCATCCCGCTTGCTCCTGTTGATTGCAACCCAAGGCCAAGAAACAATGCGTTTTGTCTTGTTATTGTCGGTGGGTTCCTTTGAGGATGGTGCTATGGCAGCAAACCTTTGTTGCATTATAAACTCAATAGAGCACATCAATCAGAGACAGCAATGTTTTCATTCATGCATAAAACAGTTTTTCTGTCATCAGTTAAATAAATTGGCGGATGTATGGCAGAATTCTAGTCTTTATGACTGAAAAAAAAAGTTCATTCATTGTCTATTTATGTAATACATGTATATAATTAATCGACGGTTGAAATAAAGTATAGTTTTGATGTTCATATCATAAATATATTTCTTGAGTTTTAAAATGATAGAACACTTAGCCTCCTAATTCAAACGCAAAAAAAGATATGTTTATGTCTAGGAATATTCCTTTACTGGCCCTAAAATAGATCCCTAGGGTATTCCACGCTGTATTTACGTGACTGTCCCATCGGCCAAGACATTGATATTTTGTAAACAACAGACTGTTTTCATCGTTTCTCGAAAAAATAAACTGAATTTAAAAGCGACAGCAGATTTCCGCCTCGGTACTAAAAAAAGCTACTTAAAATCATCGATTATATCATATTGAGCCATGTATATTGTAATATGTTGTAAACATAACGTTTTATATTCGAACTAAACCAAGCAATATCAATGTAGACTTACTTAACTAATCATGCCAGTTATTGGCTTAAAGGCGTTGGCGCATGAAAACTGAGCAAACTCTGCAATTCAGAATGGAGCAGAAAACCAAAGTTGCAGACAGTTCATTAGGAGTCGCAGACATCTTTGCGACGAAAAGTGTCTCCCCCCAAAAACATTCATAAAGCGATTCCCCTGCAAAGCCATTCATCATGGAGATCGGGCATGACTTCAGGTCTAAATGAGCTAATTCACTAATTCACTCGCTGGCACATTGCTATACAAGTGTTATTCAATAGATGGGGCAGTGGGTTATTGCTATCTAAATGTTTTGATAGAAATAAACGAAAGCCAACTGCGGTTGTACTAATGATACAGACGTACCAAAACATTCATCATTTCATATATTTCAATATCGTATACATTTGTTTCTAATAAACAAATAATCTGTTCCATGTACAGATTAACAATTAGGTAACGGGTAGTTGAATAGCCACCAATGGCTTCATTGCATTAGACAGAGACCAGAGTCCACTGAATTAATGAAAGAATGCACAAATGCAGCTGGCCTGGCCATACTACAACTTTATGGTAAAGCAAAAGCAATAACTGGGTCCACAATAATATAGGTAAGTGCATTGCGCTGATCCCCGTGGACACCCGCAAAGTATGCCAATTACTCCTGGGTTTTGTCGCCGGTTGGCATCGGAATCTGTGTTCAGTTAATGAGCTCTACTACTACACAGATTTCTTCACACAATCCGCTGCGAACAAACGGATTTTGGAAGGTTGGTGGAATGGGGGTGGGGGCGGTTGAGTGAGTTAATAATTGATATACAAATGAGACCATAGCAGTGAGAATATATGGTGGTCACCACACATATTTCTTCACACAATCTGCAGTGTACCGACAGACTTTCAGGGTTGAGAGAGTTAATAATGAGGATGCAAAGGAGACCATAGGAGTGAGAGTATCGGGTGCTCATCACTGCCAATTTGGTTAATTGAAGGTATGTATAAAAGGGGGAAGCCTTATAACAATCCCAATGATATGACAAAATCTAATTAGCTTATTAATAGCGCAAATAGCTTTATTGGGTGAGTATATGTCATACTGGATGTGCGATCAATGACCAATGAGGGGCTAGCCGCGGGGACTGTGTCTCCTACCGGAAGTTCCAGGCACTGAGGCAAGCTCCAATTATAAATATATATTATTAAATATATATGTTTTGTTTATATTCGTAAGTTAAGTCGACTTTTTGAGTTAGTACTTAAGTACTTGATTTACCCGGTACTCGAAAATACATAAAAATGGTGAAATGACTCCATACATAATGGGTTAACGATGCAGATATAAATCATAAATTCACACCTGAATTATTCTAAACCATCCCCTTTGACAAATTGCGCAACTGCTAAGAACCTATTTTCACAGTGCCTTGCTTAGGACCGCCACTAGCCCACAATGTGACATTGATAAATGCGATATCGCACCCCCGCACATCACCCAAAAGCCTCCCTTTATTTAGAACCGCAGTCGGAGCCAGGTTTTTCTGAACTTCATTCAGAGTAAAATGGGGTGACAACAATAAAGTGTTTGAGTAGTTTGCGTTGGCTAAATGTTAATCGAGTTCAAATGGAATGCCATAAATACAATGGAATTACTAACTGCAAATGTAGGTTTTTCCAACCTGATCAACGATTGTGGCTAAAGGATTCCATATGCGAAATACATGTAGACGTAGTTCAAAATGAGCCTCAAGAGCGCAGCCATGGAGCATGGCACATGGCCCAAGTAATTAACTAAATACATATTACAAAACATCACCAGGCAATTATATGAAATATAAACGTATGAGGAATAAATCGATAAATGGCATTCCAAAAATATCATTTTCTTGAAATAGCGAAATTCAATTACTATACAGCTTTATGCATTGAAGATTGGCTGTGATCATTTTACGCAATCTTCAAACATACACCAACCCGATATGGGATAGAGGAAACAAATTAATTTCATCCGAATAACTCGGTAACTGTTTATTTGTTTCCCCGAAATGGTGGTGGGTGCATTAGAATTTGTAGCAATATCCGGGTCGGAAGACAGGGCATAGCCTGAGGCGTTAATTAACTTTCTCAAAAGCGGGGTGTCATTTTATAATATGTCACCATAGCAACTCTATAGTTTTAATCCAAATTTCCTTTCAACCCAGTAAATTAAGGTACAACCAAAAAAGGCTACAAAGAGATCCTATGACTATTGCATAGACCCTAACCTACGCGTCCATACATTGGACTTGGTAAAAGGAGTTGCCTTAGATCCCTCATAAGAACGTAATCAGTTGCTTTCGGGTGCTAATTAATGGAACCTGAGCGTGGTATATCACGTAGCGCAAAATGGCATTGTCATAGCTTAGAATAGGCCCAAGAATAAATAGCACGTGTGTTAATGCCACGCCTTAATTATGGAGTTGTTTTTTATATATAATTCATTGTATTTTAGAAACACATTTGGTTACAACATCTCACGTTTTCAATTTTTTTTAGGAAAAATTAAGTGACAAAAATGTTTTGCATTAATCATGGTTCATGGTGAGACAACTCGTCAGATTTTACGGTGGCCATTTCTGGAACATTTAGAAAATGTGTCATAATCAGGATTTAAGAGGAGTATACAGGTAATTATCCATAAATAATACCCTATATTCTATCTACATCAATTTTTAAAAGCTTCTACTATCGTGATGTCATCACGGTTTGTTTCAAGTTATTCTTATAATTGTTCGTACCATGAACAATGATTTCTTTAAATCGATCAGGAAATGACATTAAAAGACGCAAAAATGATTGTTAATGCGAATCACATCTGATTTATGACAAACATCGAATGTGCAGCAATAATAACCATTTTTCCTCTCACAAACACGCCCCTTACGGCAGCACATAAAAGTTTATCGACTTCTATATGAAGTCCTAGAGAAGAGCTAATAAAGGATACATTATCGCACGATATGAGTGACCATAAACAATCAACTGCGACAGTATGTGTGAATACAGAGGGACAGGGGGTGGGGGACGCAGAATACACATAAAAAGGTGCGACATTGTCTGTAAGGGAATGGCGAAGGAAGGGGTTACGAGGATAAAGGGAAGTCCCCTTAACAGGCAGCGAGGCGAGTGACGGGAAAATCAATCGGACCAGCAGTACGTAGCAGCCAACAGCCCTTGCAGTAATGCAGTCTCATGTATGTGTGGGTATGGTATATGTTTTTGGTTGTACTGCTGCTTACAATGCAGAGACTTTCGTGAATGAAAGTGCTTCGATAATTGTCAGGTCATTTGTCATTAATGAAACGAATCCCGGAGAAACCCCCAATGGAGAAAACCCCAATCGGAGAAAATCTCAACATTTTTGTACACTTGGAGAAAACCCCAACATCGTTTGCTCGAAATCGGAGAAAATCCCAACATTTGAAAATCTAATTTTTATTTTTTAATAGCTTGTAATTATTCTAAATAGCTATTTTTGAGTATGTTGAAAAAAACAGCACATATACAAAATATCAGATTTGGGATGGATTTATTTTTGAATGCAATTAAGCCGTACAAAGCTATAAAATGAGTTCAATCAACGGTTCAAAGTCAAACAGGTGTGAGGGAATCGTTATTAAGATTGCAATTCAGTGACGAGGTGACATGTGTGTATTCACTTCCATGTTTTGCAATGCAAAACAGTTCAAACGAAATTGCAATTAAGTGGTGCAATATGTGAGTTCACTTTAATGTTTTATGAGGGATAACTAATGTGGCTTCAGTGGCTTGAATTATACTATAATCGATGTTTTCCGTCAACGCAGTGTTTCAAAGTATTACCACTCAAATGATTAAATAAACTATTTCTATTTTCATATATGTTTGCAAATGTATATTAAGAATATATCAGAATTTGTAACAATAAGCATAGTCATATTATTTGGGTTTTCTCCGATTGGGATTTTCTCCGATTGGGATTTTCTCCGGTTGGGCTTTTCTCCATTGGGGTTTTCTCCATTGGGCTTTTCTCGTTTGGGGTTTTTCTCCGTCCACCTACTGAAACTACTTGCAAAATAACTTCCACTTCCTCACCTTTGTCTTAAAACGTTCAACGTAGAAGCGTTACAATTCCAATGCATAAATATGCTACATAAAGCCAACCGCCTTAAGCACAAAGACACCTCCAATAGTTCTCAGCTGCCGCTAGCCTTTAATCAGGCATCCTCTCTATAATAACGAACAAATCGCAAAAAAAAAATGTATGAAGTTGTTTTATCAAGCCCACCGTCTTAAAAGCACGGACGCCCCTTTAGCAACTACTCTAAGCTGCCGCTCACCCTCCATGAAATTCATAACCATCGGTGCAAAACTGTTTTTGCTGCATGCTCAATCCTTACATGAATAAAAACGCTTCAAACTAGCTCAACTCCCTCAAATGCACGGATTCCCCTTTTCACAAAATGTTCTCAGCTGCCTCGCGCCTTCCTTGAATGTCGCCGCCGCATTTAATGGTGGTCTCCTCTCTATAATTACTAATAACTCGCGAAAAAAAAAACATACATTCTATCTTATAAATAAAATTAATCAAACAACATGCTTTATCAAGTCAACCCTTTCATGCACGAAAGCCACCCATAGCTCTCAGCTGCCGCTCGCCTTCCATGGCCGCTCGCCGCCCTTTAATGGGGCCTCCTCTCTCAGTCTCTTCTATACCCGCCGTCATAGAACTGTCCCAGTGCCACAGTAGTCACTTTAACATAGGACTCACAAGTCGTTTTGCTTAGCAAGGGGTGTGCATATGAATGGCCTACATAAAATACAATAAAAACTATATGGATACCAGTTGATGGTGTGACCCATTTAAATCACACTATTCTGGAGTCTGATATGGAAATCGGATGAAATCACAGTGACATTAGAGCTGGTTGTTGCATCGGATTTTTGCATTAAAACTGGGAGAGGGGAGAGATGTCACGAGTGAATGGATAAATGAATAAAATATAAATAATTGAATAATACGGGGGCAAAGGTCGGTGGCATGCTTGTGCTCTTTTAATGTCACATTCTCATATGGTACCAAATCAGGACAGAATTCGTTCTAGCTGCAACATCACATTTACCGGATTTATAATAGTGACAAGTGGGAGGACAGACTGTAAAACTGTGAATGGATTTATTAGCGTATAATAATAGGAATAAAAGGGCGGGGGCAAACGCCAAAGTATCATGCGCCACAAATGCTTGATATTTGCTCACAGCAACGGCAGCTAAAGGCACAAATGATGGCAGCGAGAGTCAATGAAATGCAATGAAGCAGTTATGTCAATAATGGATTTTATGACAGTCAACAGTGCTTACTTCAAGGTGGAATTATAAAGCGAAACGCCAACCCGTTTTGTAAAGGGCGGGTTATGAATGTTCGGTTATGAATTGGTGACAATTCCAAGGATAAAGCAAGGTAAAGGGCATAATGATGCATTATTTGTCGCACATACTTGGATATATTGAGTAACGATTCAATTATTATAGGTATCGATTCTGGATTTTTCTCATGAGTAAAATATAGAACAAGCTGAGAGTCAAATAATTATTCTATCAATATATGAATATCACTCATTGAGTTATAAACAGGTTATCTATTATATGAAATATTGCACAAACACATATATACAGTAAGATATCTCGTGACAATTACAGTTTTTGGACTGGTTATAAATCAATTTTTTTAATTTTTCAGTTGTGTGGATTTACATACACAAGATTATTGACAAATTGCACTCTATCGGATATATAATAAAGGAAACAGAGAATATGTTACTTTTCTTCTTCTGTATAAACCACACTAATTACTTTCACTGACACCTTGAAAAACTACCATGTTGGAAAAAGGTAGCATCCTGAATACGACCCAATCTCATTAATGTTTAATAATTCGAAATTTCAAGAAAAAGAAAACAAGAAAAAATCTACTATATAAGCAGACAGACAGCCCATGGGCGGAAATATAAACAGCAATCAGGAGCTGCCATATCCTATCGGCAAAAACTATTGGAAACGGATACATACTGTTGGTTTTTTGTCGGAGCAAAGTCGGTACCTTCTCGTAACTACCTTTTACGCCCCATCAAACCCGGTGCTCGTCAAAACGAGGGGGTATGCATGGGCGCGAAAGAGAATGTCAGACGCGAGAGGGATTTGCTTGGCCCTTGCAATTAGTTTCGGGTTTTACCAAGAAACCTTGAACCGTCTCTAATTTTGGGCAGTGCTAATCTGCTTCCGATATGTGAATGACTTGTAACCACTTCTGAAGTTATCTTAATGTATTACTCGCGGTTTACTCATCACTATCATCGCGTATCATCCAGTGTTTTGAAGGCCCTTCAACAGATTATGGGAATAGTTCGTTGATAACGCATATGTTTGTTTTTGTGATGGGAAAAGCCTTATAATGGATACACCTTAAAAGCACAATGTTCGTGTTAAAATCTACTAAGGCCATGGACGGCAATAACGGCGGTGGAACGAATAAATGGCAACTACACCATGTCATATGGCGATTCCTTTGGATAAGTGCCCTCGTCATACCACCGCCGCCAACAAACGCCGACTGCTTTTATTCGACAATCTTTTCCTTAATGCACGCCGATTGCTCCGAACGCGGTTTCACCGACATCAGCAAGGCCATGGATAGCACCATACAAGTGCTGGATTTCCGCGAAAATCACGTGACCCTCTTGGATACCGACGAGTTCCGGCCATACACGAAGTTGCAGGAAATCGACTTGTCCTTCAACCAGATTCGGTCCATTTCCGCGCATGCCTTTCGCAGTTTGCTCTCGCTGCAGAAACTCGATCTCGAAAGCAATATGCTGTCCGAGATACCCAGTGCCAGCTTCCGGTCTATCACTTCTCTGCGCACGCTCAATCTCAAGGGCAATCAGATCAAGGTCGTCGAGGAAAGCTCGTTTCAATATTTGACGAATATCGAAACGCTCATTTTAGAGAATAACTATATCAACTACATCAATCCAAAAGCGTTCCGTCGTCTGAATGCGTTGCATCATTTGAATTTAATCAACAATGATCTGACAACGATCGAGAAAGATAACGGTCCCTTCCTACCGCCCAGTCTCGAAGTGCTTCGCATTCATAAGAACCCGTGGCATTGCGACTGCAACCTACGCTGGTTGCGCAACTGGTTGGCCGAATCGGAGACCGACTGGATGTTCTCCACCAACATCCCCGTTTGCGCCAGTCCCGGCATCTTTAGCACTGTCAACTGGAACAACCTGGTGGCAAGCAAGTTTGCTTGTGCGCCGCATATCGTGTCAAATGCCAGTACTACATACCAAGTGGCGCTGGGCGGTAACTTCACCATTGAGTGCGAAGTGCACGGCGATCCTAAACCGGATATCACGTGGAAACAGCAATGGAAACAGCAATCGACCGAGATCCCACGTGACCGTATACGCGAACGCAACGTGACCGAGGGCGGGGTGATGCACTATGTGAGTTCACTGCCGCTATGGCATATACAAGCAGAGCATATAAGTGCGGATTATAAGTGTTTTGCGTACAACGACGCGGGTAGCTCGGAGGTCACCTTTAAATTGTTTGTGGCTGGCTTTGTGCCTCCTGAAGACGAGAACCACTATTTTGAAATCATACTCGGGCTGGGAGTCGGTGGTTTCATCATTATCTTATTGCTTCTCATTACCCTATGTTGCATATGTAAGAAGAAGGACCGCAATAAGCATGAGTATAAAGTGCGTGAGTACCGCAGTCCCAATGGTGACAACCGGAAACAAGTCCACAGTCCTGACAAGAACCACCGAGATAACCACAAGCAACGTCCCCAATCAAAGGGGACCGATGCCCAGTGCGATAGGGCCAAGCTATTGACTGGCGGCGACACTCAGTTATTGCCTGATAAGCGCCATCAGGATACCATTGGGTCGCCCAAGAACACGCAACAAGCCAAGCACAAGCAGCAGCGTCCTACAACGGATAACAAAGCCATGCAGGACAACCAATTTAACATGAAGATCTTCGCGTCGTTTGACAGGCCGCAAGATGATATCACGTTAGAAACTGACCACAATCGTAATCCCGATCAGGGTGTTGGTGGCGGCTCTCAAATGGACACCGATCCTCGAGGGGGATCAACAGCAAGGCCGCATGACCAGCGGGATGGTCAGAACACGCCGGATTTACTTAAAGATGGCGGCTCAAGCATGATGCCGAGCCCGCGTGCTATTCCGGTACCACCCCCAGTTGTGCCTTGTCACTTATCGAGCGCGCTGCATCACCATCCGCGGGCTGAAGAGAACCCGTATGTGAAACCGTCAGATCTACGTTCGCAAACGATGCGGCGCAAAACGGCGTCCGCAGATGATCTGCTCGACAGTGCGGCTAAATGCGAGGATGTGCAGTTGGATAGTCGGCGAAATTCACGGTCACGTGATGATTTGGAATCCCTATCGCGTTCTGAACGAGGACGTGTAGGTGACATTCCTGATTACGCTACGACCAGTAGAATAAGAGACCACCACAAGGCCAAAGATCACGCGACCACGTGTAAAAACCCGGTGTGTCTGAGAGACCCGAACTTAGGGTTAGACAACAATGAGGGTGATGTACGGAGTAAAGTAAGAAGCCCCACAGGGACACCGCTAGGCCTGTCTAGCATGTCCCCTCGAGAGATTGATGTGGATAACATGAGACCACCTGACGCCCCCCGTGCTATACATCCTGGTGATAACTACAAGACACTGCCATCTCGTTTACACAAGCAGCACAGTAGGGATCAATATAGTCCTACCAGCGTCACATCGTCACAAATGGCCAGTCCCACACGCAGTCCTATGCCGCCTTCGGCGCAACGCACGCCGGGTAAAGCCCGTCCGTCGCACACAAAAACGGTGTCTTTTAGTGAACAAGGCCATCCCATAATAGACCTAACTCAAGAAATGCCCGACCCTATCGTGATATCGAGCCAGCGTAGGGGTCAGCCCCCGCCCCAATCTAATAGGGGTATTCCAGACTATAGTACTTACAGCACACCGCGCCACCAATACTCTAGTTCACTACCTCAAACCGCGTTTCGTGGCCCCGTCAACATAAGTGGCGTTGTTCCATCCAGTCATAATGCGCCCATGAAGATGCCACCGCCCCATACAGCTCATAAAGCGCCCTTACCCAATGGCAGCCCTGCACGCAGACCACCACAAGCACGTGTGCTCCAAAGCACGACCCTGGATGACCTACTCAGTCCTCCATTTGGTCACGTGAGTACAAGTGTACCACGTGGCATGCAGGGAAGCAAAACATTGCCACATAAACGAAAAATGCCACCGAAACCTGGGGAAAAAGACGAGTTTGGTACTGCTGTATGAATGGATTTAAACAAAGTGTATTGTTAATATGTTGTTTAATTTGTTATACGCCTGCAGAAACTGATATATTCGTAATCTATATGTGTGAAGATTCAAGATCTTATAAAGCTTGTCAATGTGTATATATTGGTTTCATTTCCTAAACGCTTATCTATAAATATGTATTTCCTGTAGTACAATATCTGTCAATTAAAATATTGCATCCTACTCCTACTCCTACTCATATGCAGCCATTGAAGCCCTTTGGGTAGTACAATACCAGTCCTGAAGTTAAGAAGTAAATTTAAATAACCATAATGTTAGGTTTCTTGAAAAGCTGCAATTTTTAATTTCAATTAAATGTTATTTT
>LQRL01168678.1:0-16242 GCA_001703475.1 Hydroides elegans | reverse complement strand
AATATGTTTATATAAGCATGATTGCTTATAAAATCACACGCAAAATGTTTTTGGAGGGTAACTGACGAGACAAGTGAAGAAAGAATATCATTTCACTTATTTAAAAAATAATATGCTTATATAAGCATGTTTGCTTATATAAGCACATACCACGTACTTAAATGATAATATCTTATATTATCACCCGCATTTCCTCATCTGAATATAAACTTTTCGCTACTTTGGAAGTGCTAAAATCGACAATTTTCCACCGATCGAGATGACACCATGACGAGGCACGACTTCAAACCTTGGTTTATATGTGTATTAGATTAAAAATCTCTCGCTCAATTCCTTCATACCAAACTCGCGTGCACAATGTATTTAACATCGGGTGAAAATGTTAAAACCGACAATTTTCAAAGTGTTCCAGAATCGACAATTTTCAACCGATCCAGATAAAACCTTAACGAGGCACGACTTCAGACCTCGGTTTATACGTGTATGAAATTCGAAAGGTATAGCTTAATTGCTTCATACCAAACTTGCCTACACAAAGAGCTTGACATCTGTAAAAATGATTAAAATCGACAATTTTTAAAGTGTTCCAGAATCGACAATTTTCAACCGGTCGAGATAAAACCTTAATGAGGCACGACTTCAGACCTTGGTTTATATGTATATAAAATTTGAAAGCTCTAGCTCAATCGCTTTAGGCCAAACTTGCCTGCACAAAGTGCTTAGCATATGAAAAAAGTTTAAAATCGACAATTTTTAAAGTGCTCCAGAGTCGACAATTTTCAACCGATCGAGATATAGCCTTGACGAGGCACGACTTCAGATCTTGGTTTATACGTGTATAAAATTTGAAAGCTCTAGCTCAACTCCTTCATACCCAACTCGCGTGAACAAAGTACTTAACATCTGAAAAAAAGTTTAAAACCGACAATTTTTAAAGTGCTCCAGAATCGACAATTTTCAACCGATCGAGATGAAACCTTGACGAGGCACGACTTCAGATCTTGGTTTATACGTGTATAAAATTTCAAAGCTCTAGCTCAACTCCTTCATACCCAACTCGCGTGCACAAAGTACCCTATCTCAAGCGGGACAGACAGACGGACGGACGGACGGACAGACGGACGGACAAGCTCAACCCTATATTCCCTCGTTTTCACGGGGGATAAATAGCCTATGTGGGCTGTACTCCACCTGGCCTGTCGGTCGCAGACATACGTCAAGGGCTATTGAGAGCTAATTGCTTTCATGGTTCACATCAACAGAAATGATCATAGTAACTCTCATTCGATGGTTTTTCACTTTGAACTGTTCGTGTTTTTCAAAAAAAAGAAACCAAATTTATTTGACAACAAGTATCCATTTACGATTATCCTAAACTCTCATTCCAGAATTGCCAAAAGTCATATAAACAAACCGGCTTAAACTACAAGTATTTAGGACTCCAAATGCTCTATTATCGCTCAAAATTCATCCTGTATTTCGGATAATTTGTCATCAAAACACATATATTTGTTTATTTGAATACGTTAAATTTATAAGTTGATTTGAAACAATATCGAATTCATCATTTATAACTCACTTTGCTAATTAAGAGTCACTTTTATAAACATTTTACACTTTCGCTTTTTTGTGGCTATTTACCCACAGTACTCTTTCGAGTCTGAAAATACATATTTCGGGAAAAGACTTCCCCCAAATGGCTAAAAAATGTTCGGCATGAATAAAAATGAATTAGAACTAACTTAAACATTATATTTGAATATCAAGAGTAATGCGTTTACTATGAAATGAAAAAATAGCTTGCATTGCACTTATTTATATAGTATGAGCAGACAACTAAGGTGTTTTATCTTTTTTTACAACGATATACAGGAAAAGGTGATTTTTGGAATATTTTTGCATTTTTAATCTAAAATATTTGCGTGCATTCGAAATTGGACTGAATTCTTTTGTTCGTAAATAATTGGGTCTTTTCTAACAGAGGCTGGTATCTATAGTAAGTCTCACCTTTACATGTTGTAAACTCTACCTTTGTAACAATTTGTCAAAAACATGAGAATTTGTTTACGTGTGAAAAAGTAGAATGTATTGTCAGTAAGAGCAAGTGTTATATTAAGGGGAGGGGATGCATAACCAAAACATGCATAGACTCTTATATATCACACAAGTTTGTCATGCATTCTTTGAAGATTCGCAGCTCATTATGTTTAACAACATAATATGAATGTTTGTAATAGATGGTGCAGTAGAATTAAAATCATAAGTGTTAATTTAACAATGTTATAGAGTAATGTTACTACGTTATTACGTATGAAATAAATTAAGATGGTAACAAATTATCTTGAATTAAGTAATGACCAGTATTATCCTATCCCTACAAAATAAAAATTACATTTTGAATGTCAAACAAAAACACTAGTAATAGAATTCAATATGAATGGATGTGTTTAGAGGCCTATGCACCAAACGAACATTCAATAATATTGTGCAAGTCGGGAGCTAGAGCCTTAGCCGATTATTTTTACTCTACTCTGGACATCAAAACGTAATAATTTTCGCATGAACACTCACATTTTGATATATATCTGATGATGATAGGGATAGCATGATAAATAAAGAACTAGTTTCAAATGTAGATACAATCTAAATTAACGATATATTAACGATATTTTTACGATCATATGTGACAAAGAATCATGACTGAATGTTTTTTTTTTGTTTTAACAAAACACAATACCAAACTTGATTTTTTACAATGTTACAATGTTTTAAAGTCAAAGAATAAACAGTTAAGAAATAATTAAGTATAAAATGATCATGATATACATTTCACCACAAGTTCGAAATTTTTGCCCATTCTACAATCACAATTAAGTATAAATCTCATGTAGCATAATAATTTCTCTAATATTTTTGCCACTTTAAATAAGATGACATTGATTAAACATTTGTAGCTTTTATCTTAATATTTTCACTTTATGTACGTTTAAACTGTTACGCATTTCTAGCTATGTATTTGTAAATTCATGTATGTATTTATATGGTTTTGAATGTTATCTATCTATTTTCTTATTATAACTAAATTCTATCTATGACGATTATAAATCATGGTCGATTCAATAACACATATTGTGTTGTTTTAATTCATGTATCTCTTTGAATTGGAACTCTTCTTATCATTCTTTAAAGTATTACACAATTATTTAAATTGTACTTTTCGAAAACTATTTTTATAAAGATTTGTTTCAAAATAAATCGTTCTATCATGTTTGAAATTATTATACTTGACTCTCTTTTACGAGGTCATCGGTCTTATTTATTTATCAACCGTCTCCATTACAATGACCTCAACGTTATCTTCTGTAGCATGAACCGATTTGGCTGGCTGGCATAGCTTGGCCACCAACATCATAGCCACATATGACGCAGCCAACGCCACACTATAACCAACCATAACATACATCAATGACTGAGGCCCTTCATTCTCAAATAGGTAACCAGTCATGTATTGGTATATGAAGCTCCCACAGGAACTCCCAACCATGAGTACCATAACAGCAACACTGTTCATATCCAGATGCAGGTTCGACCACGACATGCCGTTGGGGAAGACGATGGAGATGAAGAAGCCCATGAAACAGGTAAACACCCATAAGATGGTCTCTGCATCATAGGCGAAGATAGCAAGAACGGTCGATGTGAGGGCATTGCCGATAATATTGGCGACTATTATCAGGTCGATGGGAATCCATTTAGCAAGAGGTATACCCAAAAGGCGTCCAGTGGTGAAGCTAAGCCAGAAGAGCGACTGAAGAACGGATGCCTCGTCTTTCGTCATGGCTACATCGCTCTCTATAGCAAATGAGAAGAGGAATTTTCCATATGCTCTTTCACCGCCTACTGCTTGGGTAAAATAGAAGAAGAGACATGTTAAGAGACCAACACCAAATATTTTGTGGCCATCGGTACAAGAACCCGGTGAAATCATATCACGGAATCGAGTGTGGTTCTGTCGCATTGGGAATCCTTTTGGCACGCCTTTTATGTAGAACCCCAGAACGACAAAAGAAAATATAAGAACGAAAGTCGCAACAATGCTATAAGGTATTTCGATTCTAGACTCATCCTCGTTTGTGTCAGGTGAACCATTACTGTCATTGGTATATGTATTCATAGTATAATACCCACTATGCATTGAGTATAAAGGCCATGAAAGTCCAAGTAACATATATGTTGCTTGGGTATCGGTCGCATTGTCATCAGGTGATAGGAAAGGTCTTGCTATCTGTGGTGCCAAAAGAGCACCTAGACCGAAACCAAAATGGAGTGAGTGCATTGGTGCTGCGGCTTTGATTCCCCACATATGCATTACCATCGGGTTTCCGCCTAAAACATCATCAATATTACATGCGAATTTAATTAGTGTATCAAATGACATATTGCAAATCGACTAGCTATGGAATTGAATTACATGTGTTTGCAAATAATAGTGTGTGAAAAGAGAAGAGCATGGCAAAGTGTATAGGTTGTAAAGATATCTGTAGAATCTTACCAGTATTAACCAATCCATCCCCAATGCCATTTAGGAAGAAGGCAAAGGCAGCCATTGGTACCGATGTGCTCCAAGGAACTATGTAACATCCTGTTGCCATGACCGCAAGAGCAATGGAGAGAACCAGATCGGTGTGGCGGTAGTACTTTTCATGGACAAAGCCTCCTACTAGCGAACCAATCATCATGCCTAAAGATGGAAGAATATGTTTAAAGCAATATGTTTCACAGTTTGTTCGAACCTTTTATCCCTATCAGCGTTGTGATCTAGTCTGTGGAATGTTCATATATAATCAGTTGAAATACGCTCGCACAAAATTGGCATTATTGAAATATATTGATAATTATTATCATAAAATATATTATATAAAGCTTATTTTTATCCAACTTTAGTACCGATGCTTTTGCCAACAAGTGCACGTGATATTTCTTCATAATCCACTCCTATGCGGTCTTTTAGATCAGGAAGCGTTGGGCCGGCCATTTCAGCTGCCATACCCTGCAACAGGACCAGTTAAATGATATTGAAATAACCATTCAAATTTATTATTTCTTAACTCATTATGAACTTCGTTCCATAGCCTGTAATGTTTTTCGGTTTCAGACATATATTGAATCAGTATTCATGTACGTGATTGCTGGAATCAAACACAAAATGCCATTATATTTTTGTCAATAATATTTTCTATTATGGTATAGGATCAACATTGGTCGTGCAGCTGGTCTCATAAATAAAAGTCACATCAAGATTTGAAAGTAACCATTTTAAACGCATATGTAGAGAACAATGTTAAATATTAAAAAAATGCAGCAGCATGAACTTGAAAAACAATTCGTTGACAATTTGCATTGATGCTCTTCAACAAATCGCACTTACCATGCAAATGTAGATTGTGACAAGACAGATTTGTTTGATAATTTTGAATCGAAGGAAGGGATCAGCTGGAATAACTTCCACGTAAACTTCTTTCTGCTGGCATCCATTGGTGGGCAGGTCATCTAAATTTGTAACAAACGTTGTCAAATAAACAGTTTTAATGCGCGATTGATTGATGATTTTTATTATTTTGATAGTTTTCAGGTGCACTCAATGATCTTTTTAACTAAATCTATGTTTTTCTCAGCGATACATTGGCTAAATAGCAAGCTAAGTAAAATGACAGTATTTTCCAACTGAATTTAGATGGCTCTTTATTCAACAATGCAAAAAAAAATTATGTTCAAATATTTCAATTAATCTTGTTAGAATAAGGTTCAAAACATTTTGAGAAAATACTTTCTCGCATGAATTCTAGCTTGGAGCTTTGAGCAGTTTGAAGAACAACTTTTGAAAATTAATTGATTTTTGCAAAAAGTAGCGAGAATAATTATTCTAAACTGATCATCTTGTTTGCAATTTTCTAATAAGCTGTTATTGGTACGATATGATTGGTAATCTGGTTATATTTAAAATGTCAATCATCGCAAAGGGTGTTCCTTTTCAGTTCCAAGCTGGCTAGAAAAGGGAAAACAGCCAAGCTGATTTGCAAAAAGTCAACACATTTTTGCACAGTGTTAATGTTTAAAATCAATTATTTTGTTGTCGTTCATACTTTTAAAATCGTTTTAAGGTGATTTGCAACTTTTTGGAAAATGTGTCGTGTGATGCCCTTCGTTTATGTGAACTTTTGCGGGAGCATGAAACGTTATTGAGTATCAATGTTCTTTCACTGTCTTTTCTAGCAACTATATACGTCCTATCTGGCAAACAAAGAATGGCATTTCTACGTTAAGGAATAATATTTCACCACTTCACGACTTCGTTTCGTGCGGATATAAGTCATATTAAACCAACCTATACCAGTCGTTGTTCGGGTACTCCTAGATTCACATTCTCCGCTTTAACATTTAACTTTTAATATAATCGTTCCCACCCTTTTACATCGAGTTTAAAGTTCGGGGTAAGGTTAAAGAGAGCCGAGAATATCTAAAGTACCAAAAATAATAATAATATTGACCGATGGAATGAATGGCTCTCATTAAGCTCAATCATATTTTTAACATTTTTTTGATACCAAATATAATTTTTATTTCAAATGCTTTGTGACTTAATTCAATGTGTGGATAAATCAAGAAGTGAAAATTTGATTATTTAATATACATGTGTTTTACCCTATCCTGCATTAAAAGTAAAAATTACATTTATATACCTGCTAAAATGATAGATTTATCTTTCTTTTCATCCAAATTATCTTGACCATGAACTTCCATTTTCTTATATTTTATAGTTTGATATTTAATAAAATAGTTTATGTCTTCCTTGTTGATGATAATTATGTGTGATTATGTGTGGGCTAACGAGGCTAATATGCTGATATGATTATTGCCATCAAGTATCAGGATAAGATTAAATAAGATGTTGCGGATTCATTCCATACAAATATACTTTAACAAAGAATTGCTTGAAATAACGTTTAGCGAATAAAGATAACACTAATTTTTATCACTTGAATGTGAACTGTATATCTATCAATTAATGGGATATGTGTTAGAAGTCCGGAAGTATATTTTTATGATATTAATTCTTTTAGGTTATAACTTTAATACAAATAATGCGGTTGTATGTTGCGATGGGCGGCCGCTGACTTGGGAGGTACAGCATACTGGCTGGGAACTTGTTTTATACTATTCCTTTATCAATTTCAGTTAGGAAGTCTACCGGGTAGGTCTTTCTGTTATGTATAAAATAATATACATATCCAATATCAAATTTGATCCACTTCATTTGTATATATAGAAAGTAGAACATGTGCCTTATCTATTTGAGTGTATCGAAGCAAATGATTTTTTTTTCAGATTATAATTATTACTAATTGACGCAACACCAAAATAAATTAAACATACAGTCTTGGTTGAAATTTTATTTTGATATATGATTATCATAAAAGAAGCAAAAATAGATAATATATGTATATCTATGCAAGACATACAGTTTAACTGATGAAACTAAAAGAATATTCTTTTTATCTAATATCTAAGACAATTTGTAGATAAACATATAAGGTTGTGTTGGTAAGCTGATACAATATTTTGAACATAAACTAGCTTAATAACAACACGCTTGGGAAGGGTACCCCACGACACATTTTTCAACAAGTTGCAAAATCATCGTAAAACACCATTACAATACCGAAGAACAAGGAAATAATTGTTTTCGAACATAATGATTTTGCAAAAAGATGTTCACTTTTTCCTAGCCAGCTAGGCTGTTTCTCATTTTCTAGCCAGCTTGGAACAGAAAAGGAACACCTTATTCCCGTGATAAATTACAAAAAATCTGAAATTTTAGAAAAAAAAGATGTTCCTAAAACTTCGAAAATCTCCAAGCTAGAACGGATTTTCTAAAAATTTCCAAGCGAGCTGGAATTTCGTGGGGAACACCTTTTCTGGGGAACAGCTCGTGAGGTGCGCTTCGCTTAGTAGTTCCCTGTGCAGTAGGTGGGTAATAGATATATTTTTTAAAATCTCATATACATTTAATTTAATATGACGAGATATCAAACAACTGAAGGGCTCTGTGCAAAAAGGTTTTAGCTTGTGGTTATGTTTTCGTTTTTTTTGCTGTATTGAGAAAAACGGTTTCAATTATCGAATGTTTTTTTTTCATATAGCAATTCTTATTTATTTTTCCTTGTGGACGACCTGGGCGGTTTAAGTTAACGATTGGTTTGGTATATATCGAATATGAGGACCAGAACTCCTGTTCCTTGTCTCAGTAAAAACACTAAATGATTGAGCATGAACTTTTATGCATGGGAGCTTTTTAGCCTTTAACTTTATAATAACTTGAATAAAAAGTATAAATATTTGCAATCAGATTTATCATTTGTCTTCATATAAACAACGAACAAAGTGATGCAGATATTTCACAAGCAACAGAATTAACGTTAAGTAACTCATACATAATAAATAACACACATACAAAAAGGAAGGATGATTCACGGGGATAATTTGTTTGAGCAAAGTGTGGTATGATATAGAAAAATGTAGTTTGATTATACATATTTTCAATCAAACTACATTTAGCTCTATGTATATGACGCATAAACGTAGTGTTCAAACTGTTTTTATAACCCACTACGGCACCCTTGCCTTGGGTTTTCCATTATACCTTACTCAATTAAAACATACACGTAATTTGTTTACTAATCGATATAAAAAAAACTTGGAATTTGTATAATATATTCCGTGTAGTTCATAAAGATAGAATCACGACGGAGTAACAAAATGCAACTGTGATCCATTGGGTGCAGTGCTTATATTTGTAACCTACTGGTTACCAAACCGTTACATGATTTGCTTCACACAGATCCTGGAGCCCGAATCACTGAACATGCCCACATCCTGTGATTCATCCTGTACTTGTATATGGTTCACACATGTGGTATGCAAAGCGACACCTCCAAGACCGCGGTGTCTAAAATCCCGTACACAACATTTGGTTAAAGTTCATGGAGTCTATATGCAGCTTCAAAATAGCCTAGCCGCTTATCGAGTTGTTATAAAACAGTAACGCAATATTTAGCCGATAACTCAGTATTTCGACTGTTCACATCACTTCACAACACGAGTAGATTATCACACGACTTGGACTGCTGTCTCTAAATCCAAAAATCGGCGTCTTCTGAAATATCTACTGAGTTTATATTAAACTGTAACACAACGTCTTGCAGATATCTCTGTATCTGACTGTCCAACATTTCACAACACGAGGAGATTATCACACGACTTGCTCTGCTGTCTCCTTAATCCGGGTCTCAACACGCGCCCAATGATGCGCATGGGTGACTTGACAACCGCGCAGTCATGCGGCGCACACAGCGACGATATGTCCGATGACTTCCGGTTGTTGCTATGGTGATGATGGTCGCCATTGGTGGATTTGCGAAGGCGGATCTGGTTGAGCAGGCCGGCGAGCAGCTCGTCAACCTAGGGAAAGAGTAATGAAGAGTTGACATTTATTACAATCGTAATCAGATTGTATTGTTTACATCAATTGCCATTCTTTAGATATCATCAATTTAATAACAAATTGAAACGTTGAGATAGTTGTGCAACCAATTTTTATCCTTCTTATGAATTTGTGAAACCCCATATATTTGGAATCATAGAAAAAATGTTAATGCTACTTTAAATAATTCAATCGTTTTAAACTAGCTATTCATCCATATCCAGAACGTAAAGAAACGTGAGCTGTTTCCTGAGAATTGAATATAGGCCTACCTTAAGGTTCATGAGGGAGGACACTTCAAAGTATTTGCAAGTATACGTCACGGCTGCAGACTTTCCTTCTACAAACATGAATTAGAAAATAAGTAAAACAATAGTTCAAAAAACGAATTCCAACCGAATGCCCGTTAATCAAACGCAATGTAGTTCGGTAAATCGTTTTATATATTTTTGTTTTGTTTTGTTTTACTGTAGGCAATTGAAGTGGTCACGTCTGACGCAAGAGAAGAGTTCTCGTCTGGTTTTGATTTTGGAAAACGCTCGTTAAAACAAACCGAGTACTTGCAAAAAGGGCTATCCTCATATGGAAACGATAATGATATGCTTGATAAATATTTCAGTTTTTAATTCAGCGAGAAAGAGTGCAAGAATAATCAGCTATTTAATAAGCAACAAAACCAAACCTCATTGCAATTTATTATTGCCATTTATATTATTTCAAAAACAATGATTTTACGAAATTAAAAGTCATTAAAACGTATCGGGACCTATCTTCTTCTAGATTTTTGTCCCTCAAACATACCGTGTGTTCAAATGTATTTCTTATGGGAAACCCAAAAAACGCACAAGGAATACATTGAAAACATGCTTTTTAGGGGGAAAGCTGTAAAATCGAGGACACTCAACGAATCATTCGGGTAAATGTTTATTCTTGCAGCAGCTCTTCCTTGCTGCTCTTCCTTTTTTCAGAACAGAACAAAGATTTTTTTACAAAACGATTATTTCACTCTAGTAGTGTGCTTGTTGATGTATCAACCAATGCAGATTGGTCTAATTTAGTCTCTGTTAACGATTATGTGAGAGAATAAGCTATAATACACATATGATTTCTTGAAATCTTTATTCTGGTAGGAGATGGTATATTTCCTTGCAGTAGCTTTTTTGGGTTTCTTGCTTGCAACTTCAGAATAAACATTTTGAACTTTTAAAGAAAACTAAATCGTTGAGTACCCCTCTAAAATGCTTTCCGAGTGCCCAGGCCTTAATTAATAGCGTTACCTTGTTCGGCCACTTCTCTGGCTCGTACCAGGTCGGTTTTGTTTGCAACGAGTATCACAGGAGATTGAACAAAGTCTTCCTGAAATTAAACATATTGATGCGAATATAATGTGATCATATTTGCTGTGGAACTACGGTTGGATAGACATGCGAAATGCCTAAGTTTCACCATAACATAAAGTTTAGATATGAGAAGTATGCCAAGCAAGTCTTAATGTAATGAAACATACATCTTTTGCGCTGCCACGTTCGATGCCCACCCATCAACTACGTTCAAAGTCAATCTAACGGTGAACGTACCCTTAACGTCTCGTGACGCTGACCACTTGGCCATACCATATACATATTTTTATCCATTTTGTCTAAAAGAATCATGCATTTAATTGTATATATGAAAATGCTTTGAGAAGCTTATGATATCTTAAATGACATCAAGAATATGTGTATGATGTTATCTTAATATATAATAATAATATCGGACGAACCTTGCAAAGGCGGTAGAGAAGATCAACGGCGTGGTGGAAAGAGCCTCGATCGTTGGTTCCGTACATTACGATGTATGCGTCCACTTCTAACAGGTGAGCATAATCCTATAAATACCAAGATACATCATATTATATAATAGAAGGAGAGCATACATCTAGAACGTTTGAATACTCCATGTGTTATGATATAGGGGCCCATATTTAAACGATTAGGCTGAAATTTTTAAAAAATCATATTAAATCCCGAACATCAGAGGACTTTCTGACCGGAAATCTTTGAATGTATATGATGTAACTACATGTATTATTTTTAGAATTACTAAACGCAATCAAATGACGTAATTTGTTTGTTTTCGAGACCTTGCAATGATGCGCCTTTGATTTTTAGAGAATGTATGACGGGCCTTAAATGTTAAAAACCCCATCATGATTCTAATGTGTATAACCAATTACTCAATTAACAATATTCTTAAAGGGAAACCAGGTTAGTAAATTGTGATTACATGAGGTGATCCTATAAAGGCCAGGGTAAATGATGCAAAAGGGAATAGACGAATTAACCTATTGGATAAGACTCGGTGCGTTGCTTAAGCGATATTTTTGTAATTTCGTGGAAACTGATACTGACATTATGTATTTTTTTGTTGTTTTTATATATATTTTTCATAATAATTCCCTATATCTCGAAGAACAGTGACGTTTAAATTGCTTGAATTATACAGCCTATTTGAAAAATTCATTTTGAAGCCGTGTCTTTTGTCGAAGTTTAAAATTGCATATAAACTTTGTTCTGGATTCAAGAATAACATTTCAATCTGAAATTCAGTAAAGTTCGAGAGAGCAATCGAATCGCAAGCTGAAACATTGAATAATCATTTCAGATCCAGATCAAATTTATACTCTTATTTGCTCCAGATTTTTCTTGTTATAAAGAAACAAAAATAGCAAATTTATTGATGATGAAGGTTGCTGAAATCAATAGGATAACTCATGTATCAATGCAATAAAAACTACACCCGTGTCAGTCTGTTCCACCTGTATGAATGGCAGTTTTATCAAAGATCTCTTCGCAACCGCGCAAACAATGCCAAAGAGTTTTATTGTATTAAAAACAAATGAGCCTTGGTAAACAGTTCATGTTTTTGCTAGGTTAACTGTCATTAATTTATAGATAATGATTTTCTTCTGCAAATAGAGCGTGAGAAGATGCATGGCGCCGGTAGGATTATAAATCAGGTGAACCATGCAAAAATATGCTAACTAAATTTAGCAGTTTTACACAAGGAGGTATATGGTTTGGCTCATGGCAAATGGTTAATGGTATATGGGAAACGTGGGTCACTACCAAACACTTCTGGTATGTAAACAGAATTAGTTATCATTACTTAATTGAAAAAATGTCCATGATATTGAGCCCACCAAACGCCCATCCCCCTCCATCCACTTCACCATAAAAAGCAACGTTGAGTTAGCATCTTAATGCACAAAATTCCTCTCTCAATCATATTTAACCAGTCCTAAAACGCACATTTTCCACGTCGTATAGATGGTGATTTTCGAGTAGACATTCATGACTGTTCGATGAGGAACGGATACTTCTCTTAAGGGTGTTGCAGGGACTATGAAAAAGACTTATAAAATCAGACACTAAAATTAGAATGTGTCCTTGCAAATAGCATTGAGTAGAAGTCATATGTCAAACTATCAATCTCTACTTATATGCGCTAAAAAGTACTAGCAATTAAGTGGTTGAGCACAGCATCCCCAAATGCAACAAAATACATGCTTTAATTTACCATTAATAAAAACGATACATTGATTTCACTTGTATAAAACCACAAAAATCGTTTTAAACAAAAAGCGAGTCTATCAACGATGAAGCGAAAACACATTTGTTCTCGATTTCCACAACAATTGATTATTATTTTCATCAGTTATTTAAAATTAGAATAGGGAATTATGCATGGTATTAATGGAATAATTCGAATCCACCCAAAAAGTCTCCGGCCAAAAAGTTTCCGGCCATAAAGTCTCTAAAAGTGACATGATGTGCCAAAAAGTCTCGAGCCAAAAAGTCTCCGGCCAAAAAGTTTCCAGCCATAAAGTCTCCAAAAGTGAGAGTATGTGCCAAAAACTTTCCGGCCAAAAAGTCTCTAATCATAAAACAGTTTGTATGTTTCAAATGAGCAAAAACGTTTTTTTTTTTACTTTTTATTTCTACGTTTTCATAAAAATGCATGGATGTATCAATCATTAATTGCAACTTGTATTGAGACAGCCAATTATCAGACTCTTGCTTATCGTCTACATTCACAGTTAGATGAAATATACTTGAGAATCGGAACAGTCATATGAATTCAAGCTAAATGGATTTCAATCCAGGATTTAAAGGAAACTGCTTCAACTGTTTATCTGAAATGATTTTGTAATCTAGGTATCGTATGTTATCGAAACTCAATGTCCAATTTACATAACATTCCATTCAGAAATAAAACATTTAACAATAAAAATTATAAAATGCACTAAAGAAGATCAGATTGAGAAACTACTACGACCAGTTTTAATCACAGAACATTACCAGTACATTATCAATACAATTGAACTAATACATATATTCTATGATTTATTCATTTATAAACAAGTAAATATCCTTGGACTCATTAATAAGTTTTGGAGACTTTTTGGCCGGAGACTTTTTGGCACATATTGTCCCTTTTGGAGACTTTATGGCTGGAAACTTTTTGGCCGGAGACTTTTTGGCTCGAGACTTTTTGGCACATCATGTCACTTTTAGAGACTTTATGGCCGGAAACTTTTTGGGCGGATACCGAATAATTCAACATCCATTTTGCTACTTTTCTATAATATTTGCCTAACAGTTTTATAAAATGCAATAAAAAACTTTTTTGCTATTATAACATTCATTGATAACACTCTTTTTATCTCATTAGATGATATAATTATAATTTAAACTGATAATAAAATGAAAAAGTACCTGATTGAATGGTATTTCAAGAATGTCGACCTTGGCCTCCTGTTCATCCAGCAAAACAGACACCGAAATGCAGTCGTCAAACTCTGTTTAGAAAAAGAATGTGTATTTCTTAATCGATTGTCTTTTTTAATTAGAAATATGTATTACTATGTATTTATTTTATTTTGTATTATAAAGGGTATCGTTTAAATAACTGAGATGCAGTCGTCAAACTCTGTAGGGAAAAAATGAGTGTTTGAAATATATCATCTTGGTGTACTATGTTTCATTATATATAACATTTACTACTGAGATGCAGTAATCGAACTCTGAAGAAAAAGAGGTTTTTATTTAAATTGGTTATTTGTAAAAAATCTGTATTACTTTCATTTTTTCATTTTATGTCTATATATATTTTTTTTTCAATTTCAACTTTTATTTGCCACTCTGAAAGAAAAACACAATATAAATGAGCCTGCTGACTTTTTGTTTTGCTTTATAAAGGTTTAATTAAATGAATACGCTTTTGTTCTTTTAAAGAAATGGTGTTGCCTGAGATGCGTCCAGTGATTATATAATTAGCCTTTCTCCTCCTCATCTTCTTTATGGCTTTTTACTTGTCTAAGAATGATGTCTAGACATATCACTGGATACCGCTCTTGATATTTCTGACAATAATTAAAAGCCGAATAAAATATTCTTCGGTAATTCAAGACGATATACGTGTGTGCAGATGGGAGATGATATTGGATACAGCTACCATTTATTACATTTCATTTGAATTTTACTTCTTCTATTGTCTCATAAATGTTATAATTTCACTCTGAATGAGTCATAAATGTTGTATTGTTTTATTTTGTTGAATTATTAAGTATATGTCAGACCTGCGACTGGAATCGGACGTAGTTGCATTTAGTCGCAGACAGTCGCAAGCCCTCGCGACTAGTTATGTCACACCTATGCGATTTTCCTTGCGATTTTCTCTCAATTTAAAATGATTAACTTAACTTTATTTTTCAATGATATAGTTTTGGTTTTATATGGTTGATATATATCTATTGAAATTTAATTTATCGTACTTTTGATATTTCCCAAACATGAGATATAGATAAAAGGTGGCTACAGTAACCAAAAAGTCTGGACACAAACTATTGATAAAAGGATGGTTTAATTCCTTAACTGCCGTCGTCAATATATCATAAAAATAAATCGGGAGTAGGTCACTCAAACAATAGTTTGTTATTCAGAGCTGCATCAGCATTATTGTCAACACATTATTTATATACACTCAAATACAAATAAAACAAACTAATAATATGAAAATAGATGCATTACAACAGCTTAATGTTGACGCGACCGGAAAGATAGATCCACTGGCTGACCTTCGTGTGTTTCCTGATTCCATTGTAGATGTAATAGAGGGGATCTCTATTTATGGGTAATTATTCAATCAGATTGAATGAGGGTATGTCGCCCATGCAATTAGCTATTGTTCGCGACTTACTTTGTTGTTGTTTATGAGTTGCATGGATTTGGCTCGTTGATAGAGCACCGTGCATTATGCTCGGGAACATTACCAACTTTATTTTATGCCCGATTATTTTCAATTTCGATTTATGGTTTTGCTTTTGGGCATTGGAGCAGACTATATTTCATTAGAAACTATCTGCATTATCTAAGATTTCCTCCGTATGTTAAATTCATCCGCAGCTGATACGAGAATGTCTCAATAAGATTCTAATTGACTGCACAGTCACGAACAATACGATTTTAAGAATGTAAATTACTTTCACAGTTATCATCAATTACCGAAACAAAAATGTTGCTACTAAGCTAGGGGTTCGGACACTTCGGCCCCTGCCACTTCGACCCCTACCACTTCGGTCCCTGCCTCTTTGACCAATGCCACATCGACCCCTACCACTTCGGTCCCTGCCTCTTTGACCAATGCCACATCGACCCCTA
>LQRL01168676.1:14759-25044 GCA_001703475.1 Hydroides elegans | reverse complement strand
CTAAAAATAGGCTAGAGTCTAGATTTGAGTCTAGTGGAGTCTAACCGTTGATAACGGCCTTGACCTGAGAGATCTGCTCCTCGCTAAGCGCAGTTGATTTGATGGTGAGTGAATCTTCTACGTCAGCAATGTAGGAGATAGGGAGGTCGTTGTTGTAATGAATAGTACACCAAGTTTCGCCTGAAAAAAAATCAATTAATTAATTAATCAATAACTTATATTTTAGTATACATTGTATCAATAGTTTTGTTTCTGCTTCAAAATATAACGGCGATATGATTTATAGCATTTATTTTTATCTAAACACTCGATTGAGCCTTAATTTAGCCATGTTTTATTGCGTTCAATGGCTTTATTTAGCAACATTTTATTGGCTTTTTAACTCTCAAGTAATGGACCAGAGACCAAATATATCAAGTTTTACAACTTAAACATTGTGTAGGATTTTATCCCATTTATGTCAGTCATAGCATTGAAATGAACAAGAAAGGTGGCCCAAACACTCAAATAATCTTAACCACATTCACATATTATTGATATTCCCAGTGTCTATTTCCGTTTTCAAATTTTAAAATGCTCAACACCATATTACTTGTAAATTACAGATAATCAATTTTCTCCTTAAAATAGTTTTTTATTTACAATATGTTGCTAAAATGAAATAGCTGGACACTAACCAGCTTGTACTCGGTCGCCCACTTCCACGTGCAGCTGGATGCCTACGGCCATATCGACCTCCTGTCCCGCGAACGTTCGGCCTGCGCCGAGATTTCTGCATACTTTGGCCACTTCGAGGGCGTCAATGCCGTGCACGAAGCCTAGAGATATAAAAGCATGTATTATGGTTAATTAAGGGTTTAAATACATATTCTATGTATCTCTTAATCCCTAAGGCATTTTAGCATAGTTTGGAACTGGTAATGTTTATCTTAACTAAAGTGAAAAAAGTGAAAAAAAAAAGAAGAGAAAATCGCTGCGAGACGTTTAGATAATATTAAAAACCTTTGTATTCGTTCGTAATAAGATATTCATTTTGAATAATATATTGTTTATATGGTTATACATTGTATGTTTTATCAGTTGTATTTACGTTTCTTTATAATCAAAGCTAATCTTAATTGATAACTTAAGCGTCTGGAATGTGAGGAAATTTAGATGTTGTCATGAAATTTTCCATCAAATTTAGGTCAAGTGAGTTACTGTTCTCTTTAATAATTGATTATTATATGTCTCATTGTGTAATATAATGTCATCATCTTTATTTTGACAATGGTTCATTGATAAATTTTGCTGAGTTCATCTGAACATTGTGACTGATTACACAAGATAATCTATGTGTTACGCATATTATATATCGAAATACTGAGTAATCATGAGATAAAAGTGATATCTCAAGAGGTCAGAAAGAAAATCTCGGACAAATTACTTTTAAGTAGATCAATCGAGATAAAAAACTGCGCATATTTATTTCATTCTTATTTTTTTCTCAATAATTTAATTGTAAAATCTAAGCGATTAAACTGTTTACTTTTTGTTATTATTTATATTAATGTTCATCTTTTACTTATTTTACTTATTTTTTTACCCATTTCTGTTTAAATAATACAATAGATCTAACTTTATTTTAAACAAAATACAATAATCACCTCCTTGTGGCGCCTTCACTTCATGTGTTCGTTCCGCCGTAGGCAGCCAATACGAGAAATCAACACCTTTGCTGCAAAGCGCATCAGCTACTCTATCAGTGACTCCCTGGGCTTTCAACATGGCGCACCACTTGGCCATGGCTTCACCGTTGTCCAAGGTGTTCAGGATCTTGCGGGTGCCCTCCTCGGGAGTGGTGACTTTGTTGGCGTTATGCAGGAGGATGCCACCTGAAAAGGGAAATCAAACATGTAGTTAGCTAAATTCCTAAAGGTCTATAATATGAAAGTGGTTAAAATTATAGCAATAGCATCTTTTCAATATGACCTGCATTTTGACAATGGTGACTATTTATTTTTCTTTGAGCATTTATCTTTGATAAGATTGAATTAGTATATTATTCATCATGACATTTTTTTCATTGATGTCGAATTCGCTCGTACATTCACATAAAAATTAAATCTGGAATGCAACTTATTTAATTAACAATTAATCTGTCAAGTCACTGTAGCTTGTGAATAAAAATACAAGCACCCCTTAATCTCTCACCTAGCTTTCCGACGATAGTGCGCAGAGATTTCGGTCCTCGTCCGTGCAGGCACTCAATGGATTCGATCACTTCCAGAGCATTACCAATGTTGTAGCCCAACGGGTGGTTCATTTCACTGAGCATGGCTGTGGTTTTGATTCCGAGACCGTTTCCGATTTTGACCTAAATATTGAAAAAAATATGATACTGAATAAAATGTAATTCATTGCGATTGATTTTCACACGAAAACGTTTAGGAAAAAAATAGATAAAAATATTTTCTTTGTGCTTAATTTTGGACATTCATAGTTTTTCTAAGCAGTCGCCAAATGGTTCAGTCTGTATTGTATCAATACGGATATGAAATTATTAAGAATAGTTTAAACGTTCACAATTATGTTTCGTTTCATACGCGACATATCATGTAGCTAAATGCGTTTATTGGTTTTGGCATAAAAAGTGAGCGAATTTCTTAGATTTAGAGCATAAATCAATAGACATGGTTAACATGTTTATCATTTTATCAGACATACCATTGTGTTGGCGAGGTTTTCTGCCTCCTCCACAGTTTTCAGAGTGCCTCCCTTTCCACATTTGACGTCGAGGACGAGAGCTGAGATGGTTTCGGCTGCCTTCTTGGATACGATAGAGCCTGGAAAGATAACAAATAATCTTACTTAAGCTAGCGCTCCATATGTCCGTCTGCGTCTGCGCTTGCGTCTGCGTCGACGTCTGCGTTTTTTATTTTGGATCGCACACTATATAATATGATTAACATGCTCCATACGTCCGTCTGCGTCTGCGTCTGCGTCTGCGCTTGCGTCTGCGTTGATTCGATCGGAACATGTCGCGATCGAATCGGTAGACGGATGAAAAAACGGATGAGAAAGGTCACGCGGGTACAAAGAATCAGGTTTTTGAATATTATTTTAGTCTTTTAATTAATTAATATAATGGGATATTTTTGACTATGCCAATAATGAATAGGCTTATTTTGATGAAAAAAATAGGTTTCAATAACGGGGACTAAAAAATATTATAGAATTTTTATTTTGCTCGATTAATGGGCAATTTTACCTTATTAATCATTACTGATAGACATAAACTACTTAAGTTAGAATAAATCATATTATTTTACTAATTTATGTTGAGTTTTATGCCTGGAAGTAGTTAAAATTTGAGGTGAAATAAAATTGACGGATGAAAAAAACGCATGAATCGACGGATCCATGTTACACAATAAAATAAATTGACGCAGACGCAGACGCAAGCGCAGACGCAAACGCAGACGCAGACGGACATATGGAGCACTAGCTTTAGTGAAAACAAAATAAATTATTAGGCCCAAAATGACATTCGTTCAAAGAATATATAGTGTAAAAGGTGGATCGTCGAGGTAATTACAATATTGTTTGGAACCTGGTAATCCACTCAACATGATTTCCGATTGAGGAACGTGGCCTCAATATGAATTATAAAATATATGTCCCCTATAGAAACTCAACATAATTCCGATTTATCAATTTATTTCGTGATATGAAAACACAATGCATTTTTTTCTTATTATCAAACCAGACTGATTTCCGGTGAAATCAGTTTGAATCCCAATAGATAATGGCAAGACATTATATGCAAATGAATCACGGACAACGCGTTATTCTTTCTAAGTTAAACATATTCATATATTGCCTTTTTCCTTTGCATAAGAAACAGCTGGATTTTGATCCAAATTCCTATACAAAAATTTAGCAATTTATTATTCATTAACACTTACTGGCAATGAGTGGTTCGCTTTCCACGGTACCAGTCACGTCACGTGTCAAATACAAGATCTTGTCAGCCGGAACCAGCGATTTCGTTTGTCCCACAATGCAACAGCCCACTGTGCCGAGAATGTGTTTCATGCTATCGGTCGATTGGGAGACATTGAAGCCGGGAATCGCTTCGAGTTTGTCCAGGGTGCCGCCGGTGTGGCCGAGACCGCGACCCGAGATCATAGGAACCTGAATGAATAATAAACAAAATGGTATAATAGACTGAAAAATGATCTAGACGGTTCCAGAAAATATATTGATGTAAATATATCATAAACATGGATAATTAATCATTTAATATAATCTTGCACTTGAGATATCAAGGTGTATTTATAAAATGTATATTAATTGTTTTATATTTTCATATTTCTAGTAAATCCGTCATAAGTATCCCCTTCAATCGAGATATATGATTCATGCTAAAATGAGATGTACTTTGAACATAATTTTACTTGTAACTATCTTTAATCATGTGATCTTTCACTCCTGTCAAACCCCTACCTTAACGCCGCATGCAGCCAGTGCTGGAGCCAGTGGCAGACTGACTTTGTCACCGACTCCTCCCGTACTGTGTTTATCAACCATCTGTCCTTTCCATTCTTCGGGCCACTCCAAAACTTCTCCGGACATCATCATATTTCGTGTGAGGTCAACGGTTTCTTGGGCGTCCATACCGCGCAGCAGGATAGCCATCAACATGGCACCTGTTGGTTGAGTAAGGAAAATGATTGAAATGTGTGTTTAATTGGAAACGGTTGTTTGGTGGTTGGGTTGGGAGATAAGCTTTGGAATAAACGTGAACAAAATAATTAGGAGGCGTTGTGGATCTTGTTGCTTTAGTTTTTTCTGTTGTTGATGATGAGTAAGAAGAGGATGAAAAGGGAGAATATGAAAGAATTATGAATCATTTTCCTTAAATAAAAATGACACAATATCTGCAAAGTCAAAAGTTAAACGGATTCATATAATCAACATGATTTTTTTTTATAATGGTATGTGCTTATTATTTGGACAAATGATGAAATTGGGTATTTTGTTGTTATAAATATTCTTCCGACTTTGCACCAGTTCATAGGTAAACAATTAGTCACAAGGCTTGCAGATGTAAACATATTTGAATTATACACTTTTGTCCTATTTAGAAGAGGAAGAATATAATAATTCCGTTTGGTTCAAAGTATATAAATACTGCATGGGAGGAGTAAAATCTTCCCAGGCATAAAGCTCCATTTCATTCAAAGGATTCGCATCGGTAAGTATAATGCATAGTAGAACTAAATATAAGTGCCATAAATTTTTCTTTTAAACATCTCGATCCATTTTTATCTCGATAAAATGACACACTTAATGAAAGTTCAGATCTAGATCGGAGACAGAAATTGAGCTCACCTAGTTTCTAGACAAACTAGTATATAGACCTACCCGGTCCGGCCTACTCAAATGACAGTCACTAGAATGATGCAACCAATTTGTGGTTTTATACCATGGTAGACTCTAAACCGACATACCGTTACCAAAACATTAGCATTATTTTATCAAATCTACTCATAAGATCCTACTTCAAGATGAGTTTTCTCAGAATTCGAAGTCAATGGACATCCATTAACTCATCATGAGATAAAAACTAGCAAGTCACATGTCGAGCTCTGTCTTAGAACCAGTTTAGCATTTTTCAAAAGTATTTCTTAAAATAGCCAATGTCCTCTAAAGAGCTCGGAATTTTCTTGCACTGAGCCAATTTGATCTGGACCCGTTCAAAGAGATGACCGATATTGTGACTTTTTTTTTGCAAAGGACCGTTCTGTATATTGGGGTATACGTGGGGTATTTGACAAATATTTGAGTGAACGGGGCCGCGGAATGAAGTGGACGCATATCCATGTCCATATAATGAAAAAAGGGCACTGAAATACATATCGGACATAAGTCTTCATATGGGACCGCCAGGCCTCCTTCTGCAGTCACTGTCAGATCGCAAGAACAGATTATCAGCCCAATATCGTTGGCGATAGATGAATGGAAGTAGTTTGTTCTTCAATTCCGCAGCTCATGATTACGAACAATACTGGAGTATTCTCTAAAGTTAATTTTATTTAGTAGTTTATAGTTTATTCTCTATGTTAAACGTTAATTCTATTCGTTTGACAGTCATTCATAAAAATGCCCACACGCACGCTCCGATTGAAAAGCTTAGTGTCTAAATTTAGATTTACTCCAATAATCAGCGACCATCACTTACAATAAACGAAAAGCCTTTGCTTGGATGAAAGAATCACAATTTAGGTCAGACCCTAAACTGTAATTCTTATGCGTGACCCGTGCTCTTGACACCCATTATGAAAATAAATCTTAATTTGACCAGTCCATTTATCATATATATATCATTTATAATAGTAGCATTCTAAATATAGCTCATGTATTACAGTTTGTGACATAAAAAGTCTAATTTTATCTCTAAACCCTAGCCCCAGGTTGTTTCGGTTATGGATAAAGATGTAATAACGAGCACTGAAATGCGAAATATGACCCACTGAATATCTTTCAAGCGACGAGATTTTTTGTATAATTATAAATAAGAAAGTAGATTGCATTTGATAAATCGCGATAGTTGACCATTGGGCAGCGTTCCAATTTCTGAAAAATTGGGTCTTTACGTCGAGACTACTTAAACATTAGTCTAAATATTATACATCTTGTTGACATTTGCGTAATACGCATCACGGAGTACGCATGGGTAGGGCATGATCAAAACCAAAAAGTAAGACAATTTCAAGGGCAAGTTTTAACATAAAATTGCCTTATATTCACATCATATAAGCCTACAATTATTTTCAAAATGAGATCTTGAGAACAACTATCTAACAAAACATGGATTCAATGATGGAATTTTCAGAATCGTAGAAGGTTTACCAAATGACAAAGACCGTTACTCGAACGCTAAACATTATTTCAGTGAACATTTAAAAAGTGATCCATAATTTAATCGCTCCTTGTGAACAGCTCTTGACTGATACATAAATATATAACCGATATGGCAATGAAAAAAAAAAGGAAATACTTCCATGGCCCATATCTTTCCACTTATATGCCCTTGTTTGTAAACATATCATCCTTCTTTGTTTATTTATATACTACAAATAGTGCATCTTGCCTTATATGGGCATCGTTACAACTGCTAGATAAATAACCAGTCAAAACTTGCTTCATGTTACTGCGCCGTTCATAAAAAGTCATGACTAGACAAAAGGTTTTTGGCAAGAGTTTCTACTTGACCAGTAGAATGTGGGTCACACAAGGAGATTGCATTATCCAGAAGTGATAGGACAAGTGGATAAGGTTGACAAGGTATAGCCAAAACGATGCCGACGAAAACGTATTTTACATCAGCGCATTGCTTAGCTATTGTTTCTTTAAATGACCTCCATATGTTATAAATTCTGGAAATTCTACTTCGGATATAGCAAACCCTACAAGAAGTCGCGCGACGTTGAGCGGAAAAATATCATGTGGTCCCGAACGAAACGATTTCCATGACACACGTCGTACGTAGAAAACTTAAATTTGTAATCGGATATAAGGAAGATGGTCCTGACGTCGATATGCGGGGTAGCATATTCAATCTGGATTGCATCAGTAAATTCTCCAAAGATGTCAAAGAAAACTAGATTTTATGTTATGAATATCATTGGCAGGTGTGACATTTCGTCAAATTGCAACAAAATGACGATTTTTATTTGGCCATGTATAAAATTACCCTGTTACAAGACACATGATAACCTCTTTTTTGCCATCTTTAGACCAATCATAACATCAAGAACGGTCAATTTACTCTTCAACAGCTTTGCAATTGGGCCCGAGCCAATATTTATCACTTCAATTTTGAGATAACGGTAAAATCATGTGGTCGATTTCCATTTATCTTATTTGAATCTTAAACATTTCGCATTATTTTTGACGAACATGTGAAAGACTCTCTTTTTAAAATCGCTCCATGCTTCCTTCAAAAACTTCTCAGCGGCGAAAACAACCCAAATTTCATAATTTGGGGACCACGTTCTCTTGCGATCGCGATTGCGATCGCATTTTTTTATACTTGAAAATAAGTCATCGAATCAAGTTGGCGACGAAAAAATCTTAAAATTTGTTCAAATTTCTAAGCATGTGAGTGCGAAAACGCACTAATAACACGGGGAGGGGGTGTAGCACTTCATTTAATGGTAAAGCAAACGACAAATAGATCTCAGACGCGCTAATAAGAAGAACAACAATTTTTCTTTAATGACTATGGCTTAACATGTTGTTTCAGGGATTGCATCATGCTCTGTTACTCAAATTGAAAACAAGCAATGCGTGGTTTGAATTCATGCTCATGACGAATAACGAGATGAAATTGAAGACACAGAATGCATAGAATTCTATGTTTTAGTTGGAGAATATAATAATAAAGAAAATTAAAAAAAAACTATTGTATCACAGCACGTTAATTAAAATATATAATGATGTTATATAACGTTTATTCATATCATTATGATTAATCATGTTAACCCACATTAACCTAAAATACATGTATCTATTATAGCCATTTCAAACCCATATGTTGTAAATTCTTTAAAAAATATTTATAATGTAACATCTACAAAATCTACAACATCTTCATGATATCCTATTTCTTTAACGATGAACCGTCAATATTCTGAAATCTGCCACCTTTCCGAATTTAATAATTTCAGAAAATAAATAAAACTTAATGGGCAATGTAAATGATCAGAATTGGAATAGGAACTCTTAAAATATTTCAATCACAGCTTGAATATTGAATGCATCAATAATGAAATTGCCATTAATTATGCTGCATCGCGAGAATAATCTTCTCATCCTACAACTGATTCGGTTCCAAGAATTATGTGAATTAGAAAATATATATATTTCAGCAGCTTCTGAAAAACAGCTTCCATTTTATATTACAAATAAAATCAAATTAAAAACGAAAACAAATAAATCAACTCACCTATTTGCGATTCCTGCATTTCTCCGTCGATGACTTTCTGAATGAACTGCGCCACTTCTTTGGATGACAATCTCTTTCCATCGCGCTTCTTTGCAATCAACTCTGGAATAGACAGAGCAGGTTTGTCGTAGCCGTTCATATTTATAATTCTAAGTTTTTTCCTTCGCTTCTTAAACAAATGTGCGAGTATTTTCTCCGTTTGCTTTTTTTGTCTATGACAGCTTGAGCTTCTTCTCGTTTCTGACCATTTAGAGAAAATGGTGCCGTATTTATAGGGAAAGCGTGTCTCCAAAAAGGGACACTTACAAGTTTGGAGTGTACACACCGCCACCACCCCCTTATCACTTAATGATGGTGCAACAATAAAAAACGTATTTTTGGCAACCGTTCAAATAGCTTCCGCCTCCTTCTCTTTATTTAGGTATATTATGACTCAAAAATCTTTCACCAAAATATTGATATAAACTTACCTAGAATCGAGACAAAAAGTATGTATTACGTCGCCAAGTAGATTGTAGGCCATATCACAAGTGACATTGGCGCGCGTTAAATTAGCGCGACATTTGATTGGCGGGTCATAATTCGAGGATAAACTACTTGTTTATACTTATGATTTATGTAAATAAACATGGCAGAGTAACATTGTTGACACTTCTTTATTGATAAACAAACTATTTGCAATCGCGTAAAGAAGGTTTTAATGAAGATTTGCCTTTTGAAGGAGAGATTGAAGGAGAGATTTACCTTTAATTTTTGGAATTGCATCTCGAAATGTGATAATTACTCGCGAGATTATCAGAGTCACAAGCTGTAACGCTGGCCAATGACGCCCTCAAAAATGTAATCCAATTTTAGAGAAAGAACAAAATCAAACACAATGGTAAACGGTCAAGAGCCCTCTCTGACCAAAAGCCCCCCCCCCCTGCGGAAAGCACCCAAGTTTTGCAAGCTAGGCGAAAATCCCAACTCCCGCCCCTAAAGCATAAAGCCACCACCTCGGCAAAAGTCCCCCTCACGTAAATTAGTTATTTAATGCACTCATCGCAGCGTCAATTTTCATGCATCCCGACAAGATATGACGTCATAACAACGTCAACTTACGACGTCAGAGTTACGTCAAATGCCCTACGTCCCCGAAGGGCACTTCATGACCTATTTTTTTTAAGAGGTTATTTGATCAGTACAAAACTTGAAACTTTGAATTATACAATAAATAACTATTTTTCGAAAAAATATTTTTTTACAAAAAAGTGTTCCTACTTTTGTAGATAGATGAGCTCACTGCACTCA
>LQRL01168657.1:26735-47063 GCA_001703475.1 Hydroides elegans | reverse complement strand
AGTTCGTTGTAGATATGCGCACTGCGCAGGCGTGTGATGCCTTGTTTCCGGTACTCGCACAGCTGACCGATCTGCTTCCTGTCAATCAATCAATTAGTATGTATTAAATTTATAGGACCCCTTTACTATCTACACATCTAAACGATGTGATTTAAGATTAATATGGACGATTTAAATGCGTCAACGCGTCGTCTAGCAGATGTCGAGTATGTATATCATAGTTGCGACTCTTTTTCAGTTCGTTGTAGATACGCGCACTGCGCAGGCGTGTGATGCCTTGTTTCCGGTACTCGCACAGCTGACCGATCTGTTTCCTGATATTTATTTATTTAATTTTCATTATAAATATAGCATTTGTTCTATTAAACCTTCTTTGCGTTTACTGGTATGATTATCATATGGAGGGGAGCTTAAATTATGAAACTAGTCATTTTTATAAATACATGTATATTTAAATATCATAGAGCACGATGATGTATGCTGTTCAAGAGCAGCCACTTTGTAATGTATTTGATATGACTACGATAACATGCCAATCAGTTTATGGAGAAAAATTCCGATATACATGCGCTTTTACCGAAGAACCAACCATGACATAAAGACTTATCAATATGCAATCAAAAGTCGATAATACAACTTAAACACATCGAATCTTAACATTTTCCTACTCAATTACCCTAATAACTTACATACCTTAGCAGATACTCTAAATGCAGTCCCTCCATCATCTTATCCCACTCGACGGCCTTCAACTGTCGCCCAAACACGCGCATGCACTCGGTCACGTGCGTACCAAGCGATCGATAGTACTTCCGGTCGTGAATAAAATGGCGCCGGAAGTTGATGAGACCGTAGTCGTGGACAAGCCGCTTTCGGCGATGACGCTCTTTTATGGCGCGCCAGTAGATGTCGAGCACGGCGAGCTTCAGTTCTGAAACACAAAAAAAAACTTATATGTTTATGGTTACCTTGGTTTATATTTATAAGCTTAATAAAGCGTTGCAGCATTTTATAAATAATTTTCAAAAAAAAAAACAAGTCACAACGGAAAAAAACCAAATGTATTTAAAAATATTTTGTTTTCTATTCTGAAAAAAAAATGGAAGTATGTTGTTTTTTATGAGAAGGCATCGTGTGCGGGTTTTTGTTCTCGTTCTTCTTTCTTTCCCGCTATCCTCGCTATCCTTTTATAACAATTTGTTCAATCGATCCATCTGTCTATTTATCTATCCATCACCTCATTCAACAACATTCTTACATGCCATCTCACTGCCTCTTTCATTGCCTTGTCTTTCTCCATTTCTCAATCTGCCTCCCTCATTTTCGATTCCCAAACCCCCATCTCAACTCCAGTATCATACCTCGCTCTACGCCCTCTTCATCCTCTTCAGCCCCATCGAACTCAATATGAGCAAGGTCGTGCTCAGCAAAGTTGTTAAACTCGACGCTGAAATCGCCGCGGGCGGGCACGTAGCCTGACATGTCTTGTTGAAGAGTGGAGCCCTCGGCTGGGCGGGGCGGGTGCTCTGTCGGTCTACAAGAGACAAAGAGAGATGAGTGGATAAGAAAAACAGGGAGATATGTGCAGGGTAATGGAGGTATGTGATTGGTTCATTACCAATTTGCGAGAAAGAGCGAACGATTGAAATCAATTTTATTTGAAACCTGAAAGAATCACATGATTTTGAAAAGAACGTATGAGTAGATCTGAAGACGAAATTTATTGAACAACATATTATTGATATGGACTTACTTGAGAACAATCGGACATGGTCTTACGTCACCACTGAGATCCGGAAGTGCTTCGAAATGACCATTCTTGTTTTCTATATAGAATCTTCAAAATGAAAAAAAAGCAGAGAATGTTACGAATGTCATGTAGATGGTATCAAATACATCGAGTTCCACGTTAGCTTTGATAGAGGGCCTGAGGCTAATTCATACTTTGGCAGTATAAAATTTTGATAAACATGTAGTACATGTATAACCAATATAAATAATTTACTTGAGTGGATCTATTCTCTTTTTAAAAGAAATAAAATCCTTACCTCTCATAGTGTCGCCTGCACTCAAATGCAGGTTTCCTGACCTGCGTAGCTATGTCTAACCTGTAGGTAAAAAAAGGAAATATATAATGGCATTAATGACGATTATCAAATATAATTAATTAATCAAGTTTTTATCAATCGACATCGTTGCGTTTTTTATCCATTCGAAAATTGTTACATAGTCATCTTTTCTTTATCTATCAAACGCCCTCATCCTCTTTAAAATCTTTCCACACGGTCACCACTCACTGGCTAAGTCTCAAAAGGTACATTGTCATCTTAAAGTATATCACAATCGATATCAATATCACTGAAGCTGAAGTCTTACCAGTTTCCGATACCACATTGCGCAATCGCATCCAGCAGTCTCAGCTCTTCAGCCGCCGACCAAGTTGCCGATAGCAATGAGAAGTCATTTCGCTTTGAAAAAAAAATGGATATCTGAGATTATGAAACGGAAACATTGAAACTGCTTCGGGCTCAAAAACAAGAAAAAAAGAAGATAAGTTGCGTAAGTTAACAATAACCTTAAGTTAGCTTGAACATATTGGTTACATCATTTTACCTGGCCCATATAAAAAAAGTTAAATACTGCTTTATGATTTAACATTTAATCAATAATAATTTATCATATCAGCTATTTTCCCTGATCACTTACAATTATTTCATAACTATGACTGTTCACATGTCGTGCAGGTTGACTTCCCTTTGCAAAACAGTACAAACAAAGCAATGTTGGATCTTCTTGTGATTGCTGACATTCAGTGCACTTGATATAGGGCTCGAACAATGAAGTTCCACATGCTGTGATTGACAAACATATTCAAATATTTGAATCAACCATCTTTTATACAATGAAGAAACGTTATGCAATAGATCATTTGAACTTTCACAATGATTGTGAATTCTATTCAAACATTGGCGTAGTGCATATTGTTATTTTACAGTTCATTGTTCTCGTTATTCATAAATGTTGATACAGGACTATTAACCTTAGTCAGAATAAAGAAACGATTTCTTTGAAACAACTTTGAACTTTCGTTCTTAAATTCTTATATGTCAAATATCTTAGTTGATTGATTGACTTGGTTTCTTATCTTATATATATTATTATAATAAGATTACAAAATTTGGTATAACTATTAGATAGCGATGTCAAGTTATACCTGAGCAGTGCAGCTGATCTTCTCCTTCGAACATTACAAGATGACAGGTACGATATTTAAATACATGAATTTCATTCTGCAATCATGAACAAAATCACTGAAAACATATTTAGTAATTTAAGGATGCTTAATGTGCACAAGGGTAATGACATTCGCTCCAATAAGTTAGCTCTTAAATAGCCTTGAACGTATGTCGGCGACCGACAAAATTACATCAGAATTATTTATATCTGACCCCTGATTTCTAATTTTGGTTCGGCTGTCCAGGATCTCGTCAGCTCTAAATAGCCCATGTGGGTTGCTCTCCATTTGTCGGTCGCAGACTTACGAGGGCAGCGAGGTATTTTCGGATAGATTTTGAATTTTTTGGAAGTTGATAAGATATACAGGAATTGACAGCTTTCAAAGTGAATGCGTGTGAACAGAGGGGATCGAAAGGAGTCTTTATCCACCCGTTCCCTTTCATGATTATTATTCGATATGGAACAAAACAACTTTACACATAATCAAACGATGATTCGTTGGAAAGATCAATTTCGGCCGAAGTTTTTTTTCTTCAAAAAATCACATTGTTTAACAGTTTTCCTTACGCAATGCGGTCTACTTTGACATTATTTATCAAATCTCACATGTATGGCATGTAAATAATTGATTATGGCTTGAAGTTTATTGATGAAATTTTACATCTCAATTATCGCCCATTATATTTAAAGACATTTTATATTAGTTTTGACCTACAAATTTCAGTTTATATTTCTATCAAACAATGCCACATTGTCATATAATAGTGTATGTTTAACAGTAAGCCTTGAAATGCCAGATAATTCGTTATTTTGACTTTCGACGAAAATACCTTTCGAAACGAAATACCTTCTTGACCTCGTACGTAAAGGGCTATTTCGAGCTAGGATCTCGTACTCACCCTGGCACCTCGTACGAGTAGCTGCTTCAACTGTCATTATGATATATATTATATCACCTCATATATATTGATAAAAGTACGATAATATGGTAGACCGCCAAATAATGTACACATATTTGGATATTATTTGTCAATAAATTTCGTTTAACTTGAACTCCACATATGTTGAGCGATAATATAGATTTTAACGATTTTTAACATAATTGTTGAGAAATTCCCGTAATATTATATATCAAATCTAAGAAATAACATACTGTGATAAGATTGACACTTTGAAATGGTTGGCTACTTATTAATTTTAATATTATAATTTAAAACTAAAAATATAAAGTTTTGTTTATGTAAAAATTGTGAAATTTACATTTCCCGGATTGTAAAATTAGTTGTATTCACATGCGCGAAATGGGAACCAGATCTGTGCATGCCGGTGTTACGTGCAAAAAGGTCCACAGTGCTCAACTTTGTGTTTCGATCAATTAAGCACTTACAAGAGCTATAATGAAAGATGGACATTTAAAATTTCTAATGCGTTATATAGAAATATATATGATTTCAAGAATTCAAAAGATAAACAAGACATGTGGACAATATGATGAATTAAACCCATATAAGATAAGCCAATATTTGTATGTTTTCAATTTTGATTTCTTGAAAATTATCAATCACTTGTTATCTTAGACGGTGATAAGACTTCACATATAAATACTTACATGAACAAATAAGACGACTAAGGCTTTTTGCACGAGGTGAACTTAATGTTTTTCTCATCGTACAAGAAAGCTCAAGTCGTCTCGTGATTAGTGATTGGACAAATGGCCTGCCCTCGAAAATGTGAGATTTCGGTCGCGTTCATAAAGAACAGAAATGCACCCCACGACACATTTGTCAAAAAGTGGTAAAATCACCTAAACATATCATAACAGTTATGAACGACATCAAAATAATGATATTTGAACACCACAAGTTTGCAAAAAGGTGTTCATTTTTTCCAAGCCAGCTGGGCTATTTCTCCTTCTCTAGCCAGCTTTAAACTAAAAAGGAACACATTTTGTGACAATTGAAATGTTGGATACAACCAAAAAAACTTATCATAACTTGCAAATAACCATTTATTAGAAAATTGCAAGCATGTTTAACCAATTTCGAAATTAATCTTGGCATCTTTTATTGCGAAAATTAAGAAATCCTTTGCACAAATCTCCTAGCTAGAAAATATTTTCGAGAAATTTCCAATCCAGCTGGAATTTGGTGGGGGACACCTTTCTTTGGGAACAGCTCGTGAGGTGCTCTTCGGAACATATAGCAGGACCAGGATTTTTGAGCACGGCGGGCTTTTTGCACGTAACAACGGCCATATTGGTGAGCAGTAAGAAATTTTAAATGTAATAAAATGAAAAGCCTTGGAAAATAATTCAATTTTAACGATTGAGTCAATTCTCATTAATTTATAGGTTCATCAGATAAGAAAGATATACAGAAGTTTTGTGAAGACAGTATTTGGCACTAAAATTGATTACGCATTTATTTTATAGACAGAAATAACTTCGTGTGAGCATGCAGATAAGCTGTTCCTGTTTCTAAGGTAGAAACAAAAATATCATAGTTTATATAATCCATCTGATAAGCGAAGAACATTTTTATGATTTTGGCGAAGCATCTAAAAATCTGATTTTTTTTACTCGACCCTGTATTCGAAAAGTAAATCACGAGTTGCAAATTTATATTTAGGTAGCATACCTTTTAGATAGTTAATATAAATCATAGATATCATAAAATATAATATTAATATAAACCATAAATATAGTATCATGCTATAATCTTATATTATACATAAATTACTACACACATAAACACATATATTTTTCTTTGTATTCTTATTTTGAATTGAAAAATAAACTGTCTGTTTTTTAAATACTGTTACAAAGCGCATATTGAACAAATCAAATCCCTTGAATTTTAAACGAAACTTTCACTTGTATTTCATCATTAAAAATAAACATAATTATAAGGGAACATATATCAGACAGGAACAGAAATCAGAACATATATCCGTTTAAATAAGTCAATAAAATTGCTTTGAAAGCGTGAAACAGTAAATAGTATAACTGAGTAATTAATATAAGCTAAACTTTAATAACCTGTGTGGTTAGAATGAATGCGAAGTATTGTGTTACATCTTTTATTCCTAGAGTGAAGTGACATACGGGGTGACATAATTATTAAAACGGACGTCACCCAGGCCCTTTTAATGCTGATTTTAAGCAAGTCCCCATCTCATGTTTAAAAACGTGCATAACACCTACATACCTCAAACCATCAAGTAATATGCGTTGGAACTGGTAATAAAGTATATAATCCAAATCAAAGGAGTAACAACTTCATTCCTTATTTCTTTATTCTTATTATACATGTCATCTGGATCACTTTTTAGAACTATTTAACACATTTTCTCAAACGTGTGTTTATTTAATAAATCATTTTTTCAATGTGCGATAAAAGTCTTTATATGAATTTTGAAATGATAGAAGGCAGTTTCGTTTAATTTTATACATTATTTCAATGAATTGGACATTCAGATGCAAGTATCTAGGAATAAAAACAATACTACAATTCGTGACAAGTGAAATCTGTCAATTCTCCTCGGGAAAGCAAAAAAATAGTTTCACTCGAGCTTCGCTCTCGTGAAACTATTTTTTTGCATTTTCCCTTGGAGAATTGACAGATTTCACTCGCCACTCATGAGGTATTGTCATTGTATGTACCTTTGCAATAAATACATTGAATATATTCAAACTCTTTTTAACTAACCTCAAACAAAACAAGTTTGATACCCTCATAGAAAAAAATGAATCTATTTTTTTGTTCTTTTGAAAAAAGACTGATCTATCCTGAATATGATTCAAATTGATATTTTCAAAGTAATTTATATATAATTCTTTTGCTATATCAACCATAGTTTGATTATGATGCATCATTAAAAATAAACGTTAATGCCCTTCACACTAACTGTATTTTCAACAATAAAAATGACCATATATTAATAGCTTATAAATATAAGTAACTGATTTTTGCCCAAATAATACAATTATAATGCTACCCCAGTAAACCCCAGGAACGCATTGTTCACGTTTTATTTACTTAAAAACACGTATTTTGGTTAAAAATACGTTTCTAAGTGTCATAATTGGAAACTTATAAAATATAATTTTGAAGAACATTCCGAATGTGTACGGATTGATTTTGAAAACACTGAAGGGTTCGAAATAACAGCCGGTGTAAGACAAGGATGCATATGATCACCACTCTTATTCCTAATATTGAAAGATTATGTCCTCAAACATAGCTTTGACGACAATAAACTCGGCATTAATTCAAAAAAAAAGGTTGCGATATCCGGAGCAGAAACTATCCGACTTAGCATTTTCAGATGATATAGCCCTGCTCGATAACACAGAGGAAAAGCTCCAGAAGGCAACTGAAAGTCCCTTAAGTAAGTAGGTATATGTGTCTGAAAATAATGTCTTGAATCCGTACAAGTCAATATCCTGGAGGTAGGGTAGAAATACCGTACTAAATGCATTAAAAATAGGATTTGATAAATTATCTTATCATGATTAAGGGGCTGCTATAATATGATAATGCCTTCTTAACCTTTAACACGAATAAAAAATAAATTAAAAATAAAATATGATTTAAAATATTTTGAATGCACATGTATTATTATCCAAATGTGTAAAAATCTACACGTTTACAAAAGAACATGAGTATTACTGGACGTTTTGACATCTTATACTGTTAGAGTAATAGTGTAGCGTGTCTTACTGTTTTTTTATTATTGAAACCTAATGACACGCCTTGCTTTATGATGTCTTCGTGCATTGTTATAGCATGTAAGAAGTGTTATCGTTTCATAATAAAAAGCATTGAAGTCAGTTAACTTTAGATTTATGAGTTTAAGGCAAAACTGAAATGCATGATTTTGATTAAATCAGACAATTTTTAACTCAAAATGTTGTTGATTCGAACTTTGAAACTTCAATCATTGATGTTTTAAGTTTTACATTCAATAATTATTCTTTACTTGAGGAATTTCTTTATGACATTGCTTGATATATCTAATAACCGTGTTGTTGTTTATAAAGATTAAAAAAATATTTTGATTTGAAATGATATTTTTGCATTTTTTACTTGGATCAAAAGAAGAATAATTAACAGGCAGACAAGTCATTTGAACTGATAGCAACAAATGCAGGGCCCATGCTAGGCTCTTGGTAGGCAAAAACCACAGGGCACCATGTGGAACTTGTTTTGACGGCAACGATCACGATCGATGATAGAAAATTGTAGTTGGTGATTGGCGATCCCATTTGGGTAAGCCGTGATTTGGCGCCTAGCCCTAATTGATTAGAAAAATCACCACCTGGAAGTAGAAAACTTCAACTTATGATAGTTAGAAATCGGATGATGTCTCGAGATCATTAATGTATATATGTCCTGACCCGTAAACTATAAATATTAAATCATCGTTAATATGAATCGTTGAGCAACAAGTTTTTTTTTAATAAACATAGATGGTTCACCTATGAACTATAAACAAATATGCGTATTTTCTTATCATTGACTTACCAGACATGACAATAACAACAGATCCTGCTGGCACAGAATCAAACGCAGACTCAAAAGCCTCCGATCTGGCTGAGAGTTGAAAAGTGTCAAATGTCTCCCCTTCCTGTAAAGTAATTATATTTTATATGTCAACAATATATAATGAGGTTTAACATTATCATCAAATTAAACAACACGAAAATATAGATTTTGTTTTATAGTAATAACTTAACTATTAGATATAAATGATGTATTTTTAATTGTGTACGGTATTTATTTGTTATTCAAGCATTTGGTGTATCTGTATTTTAAAACTTTAAATCATGACCACCCACGACCTCCTGAATTATTTAAATTTCCGTATTTATATTTTCTTTAAAGTATTAATTAATCCAGCAAATTAACGAGTAACATTTATAGATACAATTTCACTCTGTCATCTTAGATTGGTTAATCAACAAATCACAGAGTTACTTTTCTGAAAGTTGCTTGTATTAAAATTATTTTATATTGTAGGCATTGTCTGCCACATTATCTATTATTATATAATTTTGCAGAACAACCTTAGACTAGAATATAGATACCACTGAACAGCTTGCTTTATCCAAGATCATCATTGCAAGTCCTTGTTGAAGACCATCAGACGAAAGTTGCTCAAACGGTCTGAACTCAACATCATTCAATGTTAGAATGGCACAATCAGCTTTGTTTGTTGTACCACATCCGATATCCCTGAGCCCAAGAGACAGTGCACTAACTGAACAGCTATCTATGAACAGCAGTATAATATATATGTTTATAAGATATTGTATAGTATTGAATAAACCAATAATAACTAAACAATTGCACAAATCAATGGTTATGGTAATACTGCAAGGAAGAATTATTATGGACAGTGTCTCGATTCCTATAGCAAGTAAAGTAATGCTGCATATGTGTTTGGAACATAAATAATTACTTCCGACACTAAAATATTCAGTATATATACATTGTTCATTTATGAAAAAATGATACGCACTTTTTCTGCTTCAAAATATCTATTTTACTGGAGCATCTTCCCTGCCTGCATTTTCACAGAACAGATTTTCTTTTTAAATTTATTTTGAGAAATAATGTCTATAAAATTCAATGCTTACGCAAAATAAACTTTATTTTGTGCGAATAGGGTTGAAACATAGGAAAATTATTATTTTAGTGGACTTTTAGAGAGACATGAAACATTGAAGGGTATCTGTTCTTGCTGGCAGCGTTTTACTTGCAATGATTTCTAGGCTGCTATTCTAGCTGGCAAACTAAGAATAACGATTTCGGGTCAGGAGTATCTAGGTTGCCAGCGCTTAGGCATATCTCATAGATATGTATTGCTTTGTAGTTAATGCCACATTGGACTGCCCAACAACTACCTTCCGGTATTGTTTTCTCCTTGGCAGCCAGCATTAAAGTATCAAGTATATTTATATGATCGCGATATTTTATCAATTTCTGTTGTCAGACAAAAATGTACCTGTGCATTCCGGTGACGCATTATCTAGTGTACCAGCGTCAATGCATCTCACAGTGGACACAGATGCTTCATAGTGGGCATCGCAAACGACTTCACACTCAGTATCCTTGCTTATAACATGCATGTCGGAGCAGATACCCCCATAAACGCCGTTTGATATAGGTGGTAGATTGCAGGTAGCTGAAAAGTGAGATATAACGTTCCTAAAGATTTTTCCAAAGGTGTAGATAATGGTTGGCACCTATAAAACAGGTGTACCCATAGATTTATTGTGTGAAATACATTTTCTGCTGGGACATCTTCCTTGCTGGCATTTTCACAGAACAGAGCAATTATGACATTTTTCGTTTTGATTATTTTTTAGAAATAATGTCCATAGAAGTCAATTTTTAAGACATAAATAAACTTTGCTTTGAGCAAAAAGGGTTGAAACATGGGCAATTCTGATTTAAGTAGACTTTTAGAGAGAATGAAACATTGAAGAGCATCTATTCTTGCTGGCAGCGTTTTGCTGGAAATAATTTCTTGGCTTTCCTGGCTTGCAAAGTAAGAATTAAGATTTAACTTTAAAGAATAATATTTCATCACTTTATGCTGCAGAGGAATTTGTTTCATATCAAAATGAGTCATATTAAGCAAATTTCTGCCAATCGCTCGTTGGGTACTCCTGATTATAGAGGTGAAATGTCCTAAATCAAGTTATATAATGTATTAGCACAACCGTTTGCATAATAAAAGATGAAAAAAGACATATTGTTGTAATATGAAGTTTTAAGTATAAATTAATTTATCTTTATCTTTAGCCATATACAATCTGAAGCACTTTAGAGACGAAATATACTGGTTCGCGTAGAAGAACATGGCACAAAAATACCTGTACACATCGGTGACGTATTATCTAAAGCACCCGCACCAATGCATCTCACTGTGGGCACAGATGCTTCATAGTTGGCATCGCAAACGACTTCACACTCAGTATCCTTGCTTATAACTTGCATGTCGGAGCAGATACCCCCGATGAAGCCGTTAGATATAGTGGATAGATCACAGGTAGCTGAGCAATGAAATTAAACGTTTTTAGGGATTATTCAAAAGGTGTTAATAAGGGTTGACACATAATAAAGAAGCGATATGTTCAAAATTTGCTTATGTTACGTATAAGCACAATCGAAAGCATGATGTTAAAAAAGTATACATATGCTAAGTGAATTACATTTATTATATGGCCGAATACAATTTGGAACACTTTATAGACAAATTATCTTGATACATGTAGCAGAATATTGCACCATAATATCATTTATTATCTAGCTGAATGCGACGTTAAAAGCTTTAGGGGCGAATACTTACTTTTATTTTGAATCATAATTGTTTGAAGTTTTTTTTTCAATTCATAGTAGAATAAATAAACATACCCTGACTCTCACTTGATTCATATTCATATGAATCGGAATCTATTGAAAGCAAAGACAAATAGTTATATATTTATTATACAAATTCAAATATAGTTTAAGCTACATATTATATAAATTTGCCTTCAATGCATCCATTTGTTTAACCAAATGCCAAAATACGACTCTGGTAACGTTGTAATAAAGTCATACTCAGGTCTACTTTGGTAGCAGCAAATATAAATTAACTAAATTGCAAGAAAAAGAGTATCAATAAGGAACAGAGAAAATATATATACTTTAACTACTTTTTTAAACTCTGAGTCAACACTGAACAAGTCAGACTATATTCTATTTATACAGAGGAAATTGAATGTGTTCATATATTAAATTCAAACAAACATTTTCTTATGTTTTGTAATCACAAAAACATTTCAACATTAAAAGTCAAAATTAAGTCGAAGTTGAAGTTTAAAATCGGACAATATAACAATTTCATCCAAACTTATCATATCTGATTCTTAAATTCTTAAAATTACCAATAATAATGATTGATGAATCGAACCAATTTGATCACAGTGCTATTTTATACGAATAACCTGCATATCTTAATTTGAATCTACCCGTATATATAAAAGCGTCTAAATTAAACTAAAAATATGCAATTTCAAAATAATTACAAGGTTTCAACAAGGGTATTTGACTAAATGGACCACTGGATGTCACAATTGAAATATACTCTTATTGTGAAATACACACCTGGCCTGATATTCGATGCTGGCTGTGTTAACATATGATAAAACATATGTGTTTATAATTAGAAATGACTGATGGAATATAACATAATATTCATTTTGAATGAATATGTTTAAAACTACTAATGGGGATGAAAAACCCTTATTTGAAACAAACAGCTGGCCTGATACTCAATGCTAGGCGTGTTATATTATCATAAATAATATTTTTTCATAATATATCGCTAATGGAATTTTATATAATATGCCTTTGTATAGCTATATATTTGGTGCCGGGCTTGCTATGATATTATAATAAAGTGGCTTTATAATGATAATTAACTAATTTTGCATCACATACACTTGGAATATGTTAAGAATTATATTTAAAGTTTTAACCCTAATTTTCTAGACGGTCATTCAAGTGCTTTAACCACTTATGAGAAAATTTGAAACTACCCGCATATATTTATGCGTCTAAATTGATTTGAAAATATGCAATTTTAGAGCAGGTTGATCTTTTGTTAAAGATGTTTAAATGGTCGCATATTTAAAGCGTGCTTTTTTAATTTCAAGCAAATGAACTTACAATCTTACTGATACTTAAAACACTAAAACACTTAAAAACTTTATCATATCTTTTTGTGTTGTGTAAAAATCAATTACATGTTAAGTTATAAATCTGATATTATAATATTTTGTCTCAAAATTATAGATAACTGATGGACAAGTATATAATATACATTCAAAATATGTTAATATTAAGTGGAATTTTAAACCCCTAATCTTTAAGAGGTCCATATGAGTACTACAAACATGCGAACAAGTACATTAAGCCGTTGATCATGTCAAGCTATCACGATTCTCAAACATATCACATGTTATGTTTGTACAAAATCGTATTAAGAAAATATTAGATATTGCAAATATATTCATTATTGTTGAAATATTACACATAAGGTAAATTATGGCTAGGTTAAGGTGGCTAGAAGTTTTCCCTAGTCAAAAGATACGTATGATCTCTATCAAAACAATAAGGCATCATCATAAGTAGCATTTTTTGCAGTTACGTCAGTTATCATTTAATCTAGTTAAACTGAAATAAGTGAGCGTTTGGTTGATGACCACCTATAGTATAAAGGGTGTTCAAAAATCACTCTGGAAAATATCCTTCTATTTCCGAAGAGCCAATTGAATTCTGACAAAAACATTTGAATCCATACTAGGATAAAGATATAGGATTGGTCCATAAAACTATACTTATGTAAAAGTAAAAATAAATAACAAATTGACAGGTTGGTCAACATTGATAAAAAATAGCAAATATTCAAACTATTCAAATATTAAGGGTTAAACTCGTTTTCACGCCAGTACATTTACCCTAGATATTTTTTTGTCGTTTATTATACTTTAATTACGTAAGTTTTTTTAAGTAGGCCAATTTTATGGGATCTTTGCATCGAATTCATTTATTTACTGCAAAACTGGTATGTATATATTTGATTGACTATATAACTTTTATATATATGTTTTTCCAAATATGAAACAAAACTAGTTTAAGATTAACTTATTTCATTGTTATTTGTACTGTTTAGTTGCATAGAAATGCAGGAAACTATATAAATAAATACCAATGATTCATTTTGTCTCGGGATGCTGGTTTTGGCATATCAGGTTTTAGCTATCAGTTCATTTGCTTCATGTATGGTCCTATACTAAACCTATAAAATAATCAAGTGATTAAACTAAGAAATCGCCATAATCCGCACATGTTGTGTTTGCATATATGAACTAGATTATAGCTTTAGTCTCACAGAATATGTAATTTAAGTACAAACTATTCGAACATTAGAAATATATCTAATATTTGAAAAAAATATTGACGCCTTTCAATGTATCTTGTTATTTTTCGGTATTTTGATATTTTTTCTTATGAATTTAATTGTTTGGAATCGAAAACAGCATATAAACCAACTAATGCTTCAAAGTAAAGAAACATCATTTCCTTTACATCTAACCATTTATTGGGCAATTGTACCAACTAAAATCGTACATGGGTTAACTGGTGATGGAGGATTCTTTCTCAGATATGTATAGCCTAGTTTTAAAGCTATTTTTAACCACCTCATTCATTAATTATATATAGCATGGCATCTTTATTCCATGAAATAAAACGTGTGAACATAATAAGTGATATTATTATATGAATGGGTTGTAACGAACGTTTTGATTGTTCGAGAATTGAGAAGCATATGTAATGTTGGTTGACCGTTGTGGTCAAGTCAACAATAAAAAGTTGTTGAATGAAATGGTTTCCGTAAAATGTAAACCGATAACATTTTTTCCCTTTTTGTGAAGTATATTGTCGATAAATAAGAACATTAATATTTCTAGATTTCATATAAATTTAAATAAATCAACATATATATATATATTTTGTATTTTAAAAGCGCAACTTTGGCCAGTACTCGGTGGTGTAGCAGTTAAAGCGCTCGTTTACGGATCGAGAGGTCCCGAGCTCCAGCTTGAGCATTGGAATATTTTTATTAGTCTAAAGGTTTGTCAATTAAAAATAAAGTTAAAAAATATTATATAAATCAATTGTTTTAATAGCTATTTGCTATTAAAGTGTCATTTTCAATTCTGAATAATGCAAAAGTAGTTTGTCAATCGCTCTACCGACTGGGCTAAGGAGGGCAACTGAATGTTGCGAAATAAAATTATGCATGTTAATTTTCTAAAGATAAAAGCATAAAATAAAGCATATGTGTATATGTTTTCACTAAACATGAAAATTGTATGCTTTTCAATAAACATGAACATGATGACCTAAAGGTCATCATGTCAAACTCAGGTCAATAATACTTCATGTTTACTGAAAACCTATCAACATCTGCTAAATGTTTCAAGCCAAATGTATCGTGCTTGCTCACTTGTTGATATGAAAAACTATTTAGATGAGCAAATTCATTTAAACTGAAACTGGTGCCTTTTGTTTACTGCGTTGCGTAATTATGTGGGCATAATTTGAATTTAATGAATTACCTCTGACTTAAAGATATAAAGATTAAAGTACTTCGATTATACTCAGATTCAAATTAACTCACACCTAAGGAACCAAACATCATTGAATGTTTTCTCAAACGATTATATTATCTTATTCGAGCTAGTAATCGAAACTTTAAATTATCATTAACCTTTCAAATGTGCATATTCAAAGCTCCGACGCAAAAGAATGGCAAACATGCAGCTGTAGCCCAGATGTTACCAAAGGGATATGTTGATGTATTGACAGACGGTTTGATGTAAAACATATCATCCCTAGTAGATTTGACATGTAGCTAAACAATTGTTTTAGGTTAAAGCTCATTTAGATTGAGGTTTAAGATGGATACTGAACAATGAACGGATAAAAACCTTCACTACCATCTGATTCGGAGACAACGATGTACGAGTCAGAATGTACTTTAAGTACAGAAAGAGTAGAATGGCTAGATATTTGAATCATACATACTTCATTTGTATTTAACAATGCTAAAAAGCTTTTGTTGATAGGAATACCAGACACTACAGCATTACAAACTTATCAAAGCATTGTTCATGCAACATAGTTTTTGGTCAATGAGAATAACATAATCAATTTAGATATTTAGATAGAAAGATACACTTTACCTAGTGAACAGGAACAGCAAATAAGACAAAAGGCCAGTGGAAGTAAAGTTAAAATTCGAAGCCACATATCCATAATGTATGATTTTGACTTATTTGGAAGCTCGCATATTAGCAAATAGTGCTTTCTCGGTTTTCAGTGCCTTGATTTATGAATCTCTATTAAAATTACCTATAATGATGATTGATGTATCTATTAAACATAGTCATAATTTAATTCCATAAAATAGCCTACCTATGAGAAAAGGATGATTTGAAACTACCCGTATATATAAAAGCCTCTAAATTGATTTGATAATGTGCAATTTCAAATTTGATTCATTCGGTAAATTGCAAATTATGCACCCTCAAACAACTGAGGGAGAGCTGTATTTAGATGGTAGTTTTTTAAATAAGAGTCGTATTTTAAATTCACCGTTCAATGTTAGAAATCAAATATATTTTAAATTTGATTCAAATTCACAATACTTTTGAATACTTCGAAATTATTTTTTATCAGAATATCATTATTCAACCATAGATGCTATACATATTGTGTTTATAAGTTATTCGCAGTATGTGCTTTGTTTTTAAGGTATAATTTAGAAAGACGTATATCAATATACTTACAAAATGATATGATTATGTTTTCATAGACCATTATGTTTACACACCATCTATACCGTGAGTTATGTTAATTCATATCACAATTTGAAATAAATACATGGCATGATGGTTGATGATGGACGTGTTAAGATATATTTATATGTTTTTCATGAGAGATGGCTGATCGCATATAATATGATAGTCCTATCAAATATGTTTAAAACTACATATGGATTTTGAAACTTCACATTTTGAATAAACAGCAGACCTGAAACTCGATGCTGGGCATGCTATTATATTATGATAAATTGTCATTCTAAATCTCATATATATCATATACCTTTTGAATATTTATAAGACTAATATTGGAAGTTTTAGCTTTAATTTTCTTATGGGCAATTTGAATGCTATAGCTACTTAGTTGAAAATATAATTTGAAAGTATCCGTATATATAAATGCGTCTTAATTGATTTGAAAATCTTCAATTTCAGAATAGGTCGTTCTATCATAAAATAATTTATAAAATGAACCAAATTTAATTTTTTGTTTTCAAATAAATGATCTAATACCATATTGAAAATACTTTTTAGGACTGATTTGTACTGTAATTTAGCATAGTTGAGTTCCTGTAAACAAATAATTTATTTAAAAGAATCCTCTATTTCTTTTGCATTCTAAGACACATGTTGCACAAGGACAATCTAAATGAACTAAAGTTTTAGGTTAATTATTTTGATACCATGAAAATAAACATAGAAACCATTATACGCCATAGTTAACAAGCAGACAAGTCACTTGAACTAACGCTGATTTCTGCAGGGCCCATGCCCAAATCCTTGTAATCAGTAAACACAGTGCACCATGTTGTACTTCCTGTTTTTTTACGGCGACTATGACGAGAGATGATCCAAACACATAACGAGTACCAGACGTTCTCATCTGATCAAGAAGCGATTCGGCGCTTGCATCTAAGTTACCAGTAAACTCACAACCTGTAAAACAATTAGTCTCGAATTTGTCTTAACCAAGCACGAGGATAAAATAATGTTTCAAATAGGGCTTGCATGTCTAATAGATTATCGAAAGGCTTAAGGTTGTTCTACAGTATAACGATGTATATTCAAGTAAATATAAGACGATTAGATTTTTTTCTGCGATGTTTGATTAACATTACTAAAAGTTTAGTAACAAAATATAAATACAAAATAGATACAAATTGTGAATTTTAGCATAAACTTAATATAATTGTGAATAAAATCCGTAAATAGACAACTTTGCAAGACATACCAGACATTACAATTACAACAGATGCTGTGGAGACGGAATTTATTGCAGTTACAAAGTCACTCGATCTTGCACTAGATGCATTGGTGTCAAATGTTTCCCCTGTCTACAAAATATAAACGTAAATTATTACCATATATATATGTACATATATGTAAATGATGTTCTTATATTGGGAGCAAGAGGAATGAGATTGAGTTTTGATTTATCTGTTTAATTTTTAAGTAATTTCATTGTCATGAATCTTAACATCTAAACATACTTGTGTTAAGGTGAACCTATAATGTCAGCAAAAATATTTTTTGTCTAGGGGAACTCTTATGTTTTTAATCAGTTTAACTAAGGATCGCCAACAACTTTCTTTTTTTATTTGTAAATGAAATAATTAACATATAAATACCACCATCATTAAATATAAGCTATTCATATCAAAAGCTTCTCACCACCGAACAGTCGGTTTTATTCAAGATCATCATTGCAAGTCCTCGCTGTGCACCATCAGATACGAGTTGCCCAAAAGGTCTGAATTCTATACCATTCAATGTCAGTACTGAACAGTTTATTTTATTGCCATTGTCACATTCGTTATCATCATATCCAAGTGACATTGCACTAATTGGACAGCTATCTGTAATGTATATACAAATGTATGTTTGCATGTATGTGTGTGTCAGAGCTAATATTTAAAAGAAAGAGCTCGATTCTCGCTTGCACTGTACAATCCAGTAGAGGTGATCAATTGTAGTATTTTAATAACATCTTACCCTAAAAGAATTCAATAGTTGTTGCTAAAAATGAAATTTGTGTTCTTCGAATGCATTTGCCTATGCATTTGGGAGTATCACTAAGGACACCGGTCCTTACACATGTCACTGATGGAACTTATGGCAGATAATTTTCGTCACACACCAGTGGACACATTGTGTTGCGATATATTTAGTCTCCTTTTGTGCAATTACTACCATGGTTGCGGTTTTGAATATTCGGTAATAGACAAAACGCTAGAATGAAAAGCGAAAATGAAATGTAATTTACCAATTACCAATTTGACAATTCATGGAAGCCAAATGATGTTATTTAATTATATATGGCAAACATAAGGGTGCAAGTAGTACGTTTAAAGGGCATCATTGTCTGATGCAGAAATGAAAATTATAGCTATATAACTTATCAAGGCTGGAGGTGAAGAGTTTACATTAAAATCTAGTTTTTCTCATAATCATGAAAAACAAATTCAGAGAGATTTGAAGATAACAATTAACCTAAAACGTATTCAATCATATCGAATTCAGAAAGATTTGAGGATAAAGATTTGCCCTAAATATATTTATGAATAGCGGATTCAGAAAGATTTGAGGATAGATGTTACCCTAAAATATATTTATATATACATTTGCACATATAACACGATGTATACTATACCTGTGCATGCAGGTGTCGCATCTAGGGTTCCAAGGCTAAGACATCTCACCCTGGATACAGATCTTTCATGATTGGATTGACAGAAAAGATCACATCTAGAGCCCACGGTAATTTGCCTCCTATGACATTCTCTACCGCCACTGTAGAACCCGTTAATTTGCGGTAGGTTACAGCTTGCTGTAAAATAAGGCAGATATCAGATAAAATAAGACGTAAGGCTAACTTTTGTTGTTGCAATAAGAATTATAGAGCCTGCCGTTCAGTTAATCCTTCGCGAGAACGAAGGGATGTAGAGTGATACTAATTACTGCTTATTTGCCAGTTGCACTCGAAATTTGGATTCACTGACATCATACCTTTACATTCTGGTGTTGGTAAACTCAGAAAAACAGCTCTAATGCATCTGACAAATGGAAGGTTTGGCTCCTGTAAGATGTAGTTTGTGTCACAATTGACCCGACATAAAGTATCCTTAGTTATTGTTTCTCTTTCTGTACATCCATTGCCAACATATTTACCATTGGCAATGTGCGGTAAGTCACAGGTTGCTGAAATACGGATTTTTTTACAATAAACTTACATCATTTTAGTAATAAACATCAAGATGGTTTCACCTCTCATTTAAATAAGATTCAAGACATAAGGGGTAAATAAGTGATTTACGACCTTTAAAATATATCAGTTTTAGGACATTTTATCATATTAATATTGTAATTAATATTCTTTTAAACTCAATTATTATTTTAAACTCATATTCTTTTAAACTCAAGTAAAACTGTATAAGAATAACTAGCTTTACAAAAGAAGTAAATAGAGTTTTTTTAGCTCTAAATGTATATGCAAATATCCAAAGTGAATATTCTTATCACATTTGAAATACAACTATTAATGTGCATGATGGTGATTCATTATTTAGGGTACCTGCGCTAGTACATGTAACAGTTGGTATGGATGCTTCAAAATTTGAATTACAATCCAATTGGCATTCAGTATCCTC
>LQRL01168657.1:12762-24544 GCA_001703475.1 Hydroides elegans | reverse complement strand
TGAATGTGTTTAATTATTGACTAGAAGTGAGTAAGATTGCATGTATAATGGTTAAAAAGTTTAGGAATAAAGTTGTTATTCCTTTGTTTTGGATTATATATTTTATTACCAGTTTCAACGGATATGCACGTTTAAAACATGGAGTGGAGACTTGCTTAAAATCAGGATTAAAAGGGCCTGGCTGACGTCTGTTCTATAGTTATGTCATCCCGTATGTCACTCTACTCTAGGAATAAATTTTATAATAGAACGCTTTACTTCTCTGTTTTGAATTTAAATCTGTGAAAATTGATGCTATTACAAATAGTTTAGTCATGATTGATATAGCTGTTTAACCCAATATAAAATGACAATTGGCCATTGGATCTTGATAGCATCGCCACACGTAGAAGCTCATGTACCGCAATTCAATTTACGGGTTGCATAAGAAAAGCAAGAAGTATATATAATTACGATATATACCTCTTTGCTATATTCAAACAGATGGTCACTCAATTGATATAAATAAATATGTTGATATCGTTTATGCTAATAATATAAAGTCAATGATAATAAATAAAGACAGATTACATACCTTCACTACTCTCTGAATCCAAGTCATCACAGTATAAACTGTTAGAATAACTGTTAGAATCTGTCATAAATAATCAATTAATGTCAGCATCCAAAACAATAAGATGTATTATCATAATTATGTACATCAGAAAATTGATTTTAGATAAACTTACTTTAAAATAAAGTTTTGTGATTTCATAAACATAGAAATGAGAAAAATATTTAATTTATGAATTATGATTGATGTTGTTTTATGTTTTATTTTTGTCAATATAGTGTGCAAAATAGAATACATCAATTTCAACATATATTTCATTTTATAGCAATTGATTCGTCTAGTTTTTATTTTTTGTTTGCATTTGGCAAATATGGTTTGCAGCATGAATTCCATATATGGAAAATGCAATATATAAAAGATATATTAACATATTTTACATAGCAAAATATCTGATTATTGACTTATTCTGCAATAAGTAATAATACAAATTACATGCCTTGGCTCTCGCTTGATCTACTCCCATATGTATCCGTATCTTAAATTTAGAAAAACAAAAACGTTTTGACAAAATTAAATATGACAATATTTATTGACAAAATCATATTGCTGTGATTTATTGAAAAAAGGTACAATGATCGCTCGTTTCTATAATTAATCTGCAACAATGTGTAATATAACTTAATTTGTTCATGTGATCAACGATTATAATTAAAACTCACACAGGTAAAGACAAAGGTAATAGAGTCTAGAGTTATAATAAAAAGTACATGAATTGACTTTCGCTTGACCCGTTCGCATATGTATCCGAATCTTAAATAAAAAAAAAACAAAAAGAAACTATCATATTGGTGTGATTTATTACAAATGTTTGCAACAATGCGTAATATAACTAAATTTGTTTATGTGATCAATGATCATCATCAAGACTCACACAGATAAAAAGACAACTAACTACATTTAGTTCCAATGTTGTTTTATTGAATAAATATATGTAATAAGATTGAAATTATTGAGTTATACTTTACCTTGCGAGCAGTAAATCGATGTTGACGAAAGTGTAAGTTGAAGTAAAATCGGAACATAAAGCCACATACTCATTGTATTTAAGTCTGCTATTTCGGCGGCTCGTATATTTCCGAATGATTCAATCAGTGTGTTCACTGCATTAATATTGAATGCTAAAACAATCATACCACCATAAATACAAATTCGAAAGATAATAGTGGCTGCCTAGTGCATAAAATTATAAAACATGCTTGATTTAATAAATAAGGCATTTACTAGAAAGTGTCCTTTATAAGAAACGCTACAAAATAGAATTGTTGTGTCTGTATGAAAATATTCAATTTGATAATTGTTAATTCTGATATAATTGCTTATGTTGAGTTTGCAAATACAAGCGAATATAGTCTCACAGACGTAAACAAATTAAACTGTTGAAATGTTGAAAGTAAATGCAAATTTACAATCTTTGTGAAAACAATCATGGCACAATGAATACAAATTCGAAAGAAAATGGTGGTTGCGTGATGCATAAAATTATAAAACATGCTTGATTTATTTAATAAAGCATTTATGAGAAAATGTCTTTTATAAGAAACGCTACAAAATAGAATTGTTGTGTCTGTATGAAAATATTTAATTTGATAATTGTTCATTCTGATATAAGTGCTTATGTTGAGTCTGCAAATATAAGCAAATATAGTCTCACAGACGTAAACAAAATAGATTACAAACAAAAACCTGGTTAAGAACAAATGGGTCGCTGTACTAATACAAATATGTTATTCAAAATGTATTTATTGGTTTGACGTATATTTAAAAAACATAAGTATTTTGTTATTTTCTCTAAGTTTACTCCATTATCAATTATTGAAAATAACATGCAAACTTATACTTAATGTTGAAATTAAATGCCAATTTACAATCTTTATATACAAATTATATTCAATGATATTCCATAAACACCCGCATACATTTTGCTGTGATGTCTCGAATCAAGAGACGTGTACCGAGAATATATCATGGTTTCGATCGAACCGAGCCCTTATTAGAAGACACCACATCTTGATTCGGTTTTTATTAATTATTCCAAATTTATCTCGTTCGATTGTCCGATTGCGGTAATATATTTAAGTGTTGGATGGTCGAGAGGCATGCCCTGTTAGTTATCGTGTATGCTATTGGTATGGCCTTAACCAGTGGTTAGGTGGAACATGGATTAGCCTATCTGCTATTCGAGACTGATCCTCTCTGCTGGGGCGCCTCCCATGTTATGTAAGTTGCATAAAACTACTATAAGATCAATAAAACAGTAAAAAGGTAAAACACTTGTTTATCACAGTGTAATATGTTTGCTATGAGGGGTATAAGTGGCTTCTGCCGGGTGAAAATACTAAAAGGGTTACTTTTAATTATCCGAACTCCAGTGCAACCACTGATCACCCATGAATTGTTTACACGGGAAGCTCCTAGCCGCTCCCAATCTGTAAGTATGCCCTAACAAGGTTTATTTCGGCACAATAGAGTCAGAGTCCCCGGTGATCACATGAATAATCGTCTGGGTCCTATCAGAATATTCATGAAACGTCATGATCTCGGATGTCTATCTTTCGCTCATAATTAGCTTGTAAATGAACCTTTTCAAGACACTCAGAGACGCTCACAAGACATCAATCAATGTCAAGATATTTTGACCTTTTGATATATTTGATAGAATTCTGAAATCAATTGATATAAATAATAGCCATATGATAATCTCAATATTTACATATTGTTTTCGCTAGCCCCTTTGCCGCTTGACACAGTCATACACATAAACTATAAAGTAAAAGTATTCAAAAGCATATGCAATTTATGTTCATGATATATAGAATTTCGTTCGAATTTGTATGATTGATATGCCACATTGAACGTTTATGTCACAGTAAACAGCCTGTGATATACAGGAGTACCCAGCGGTTTATTCGGTGAAATATCTATTCTTTTCAAACTTCTATCTTGCTGGCATTGTCACAGAACAGAATAGATAAAATATTGCATTTCACATCATTTGTATCTTCCTGGCATTTTATAAGAATAAAACCCAATATAAAATATGTTTCTAATAGCATAAAAAAAAGGTTTCGAATAGAAATGACATTAGGGCTTAGAAATATAACTGAGATGCACTTGTTCATAGACGATTTATATTAAAAAGCACAAAAGTAGCTTTTATATTCTATACCGAAAAGTAACGTTTCCGTATGTGAATGTTTTATTCTGCTGGCATGCAGTTCTGTGCATAGTTGCTGGCACAATATTTTTTTTTGTTTCTGGCTGGCAAATTAAGAATAAAATCATTCTATAACAAAAAATATTTATAAGGTTTAAAGAAGTTTAGAGTTAATTTCATGCCAAATAAAGTAAAATGAGACGCTTTTTTAAAAATGGCCCAATGGTTACTCCTGGATATACCTAAAAAAGTCATGAACATCACATGAAAAGTCAAGATGAAACCTATAAAAACCTGAAAAAGTAGAATAGAAAGCGTGGTCAACCCTGTATTTTAAATAAGTTGTTACTAGATATTTATTTTTAATCAATCATTATTTTTTTATAATATAAATGATTGATTTAGTGATTACTATTGTAAAATCATTTAGCTTTCACATTTTTTTCTAATGATGTGAGCCGAAATAAACCGCCAAATTACACACATACCGTAATTTCATATTTCATAACATGATACGGCTTCGAATATTTTACCTCTCCCACCTTTTCCGCATCAATTATTCAGAAATATGATATAATAATCCGGGATTTGGCATTATCCAAACTATGTATAGTATGTCACTTTAGCAAAGAAAATGAATATCACCGGAAACCGTATATCACATATTGCAAATGCATTATATAAAACTGTATTACAACATTTTATACTATCATAAACTACCAAAAAGGGGTAAAATGTTGTACCAACTATCGGAGTATTATTTTAAACCTGACTATCGTATATAAATTAAGATAAAGATTATTCTATTTCGTTGTATATATGCCTGCTTTACATGTACAATCTTAATGATAATCAACAGGTTCTTTCTAACTAGGAGACACCTAATACACAAACAACGCAAAAGGGAACTGGTTGGAAAAAATAGTTTTTGTTCCCCAGACCCAAGTAATTTAGTCTTATCTATCAGCATTAACCACTACTTTTTGAACACATCAATCACATTTTGACCTGAGAACATTTTTTATTGTTTTATTCGACTAAGAACTTTAAACAATTTTATTCAAATAAAAAGATTAAAAAATACAAGTGCGTTTCATGTATGGAAATTATGGTATCCCTGCGACGAGATCTACGGTCGGATGGTAATAAAGTGTAACTCACAGTTCTTTACTTGAACGAAATTTGAGCCAAATGATCGGACCTTTGAGTCAGGCCACTAACTTTTTAGAGTTAGAGGTTTCGGTTCATCTGCAAATTTTCGACTTGTTCGCGCGCCGTCGGTGCATGACTTTTCAAACTTCAGTGTGTTTATTTATAATATTCATAAGCACACGCCGCTTTTAGTCATCCTCACTCTCAAGTTTATTTCAAAGGAATACGTGCATTGGCCATTTTTATGTAATTGGCTTCAACAGATATGAACCCATGTTTTGTAACAATGAGTTTAATGCCGCTCTTTTATAAATAACCATTTAAGACAATATATTTTGTTAAAGATAAACCTTTACAAACATACTTGAAAGAGGTTGAAATTGATTTTAATGAAATATTTCGCTAGCTTCTTCGACCCTCGCATTCTGATCATAATTCACCCTAATTCCCGAGTGCTATTTCGACATTTTGTCATGGGCAAATGCAACAACGAAATTGCCTAAGGCGCATATTTTGAACAGGTGTACGATTGCAAAGGAGAAATGATTTTCTCTCGAGCGTAAATTTCTAGAGCAGTTGCGCATGATCCCGTACAAAGAATATAGCAGAATTTCACCCGTTTTTTTTTTCTTTAGTTTTGTATTTCGGTAAAAGCAACCTACGAATTGTCTTTCCAATGTAGAATTCTACGTGCCGTTGTTCAATAAGAAAAAAATGCCTGCGTTGCAGATGGTTAAAGGATGACTAATGAAATACACATGACTGTCCTCTTGGCTGACAACATTAACATAATCATTAAAATAACAAGAGTTTGATATTTTACATTTATTTACAAATAAGAAGAATGGCGGAAAATAAATACAGGCTTGAAGTTTCATGCAACCAAACGTGGAAAGGGGAGGGGAGTCGAGAAGACACAACAAGCAATAATTTCAAGAACATACATGTACTCACTGTATTAAACGTTCAAGAATTCGTTCAACATTTGCACCAAGCCTGATATTTACAGGGAACACAAATTCCCCTGATTGCTCTTATATGCTTAAAAAAAGAATAAATATGGCGCCGTTGCAGATGTTATTTTATACAATTGACGCCTTTCAATATTTTCTAGATAAGCGTAAGGACAGTCATGATAACCAGTCCTTAGTTCTCGTACGAGAATGCACTGTCAAGCTTCTATAGTCGACTCATCCTTATGACCTCATTCAAAACAAAATAAACCAACAAAAATATGCAATCTCGAAAGTTTTACAATAAAATATTAGTATAAAAAAAACAATGTAATGTTACATGAGATACGTGAATTGCTTTAAATCATTGCTCAAAATTACAGCAAGTCTCTGCAATATAACACAAATGCCAGACATGCGTTGTCCAAAATACTAACAAAACACGTTACATGAATAAAATTGTTATTTTCAATAGCCACTTTATTTTACAATTATGTTGCATATTACTATGAATCGAACCTTCGGTTGAAAGCCAACAGTGCTCCAGGAATAGCTATTTCATCCAATGTTATTTTTTATAGATAACATCAATCTAATGCTATGCTCGGTTGGTTAACTTTAATAGTTTTGTTTCGATTAGTCATTTAACAAGGAACTCGCTACACCATAATGCTTTAAAAATGCGATGTATCTTCTTTTTGCAAAATCGTAAAACTCATTTTCCAGAGCCAACCTTGATCGCATTTCCTCAAGCGCTTCTTGGCTCGAAGCAGGCTTTTTGTGCGTTTTAAATTTTGATTTTAATTTAGCAAGACTTTCCTGTGCAATCCTAGATATGTTCAAAAAAAACTGAGGCATGTTTTTCTCGAATAGTTCATAGGATGCCTTTAGGTCTTCTGTGATGCCAACTACCCCATAGTACGAATAGAGGTTGTGTTTTGCCCTCTCCAAAGCAAATATGGAGGGCTTAAGACATCTTGGATCGTGTCCGCAGAAGTAGGGGATTATACCAAAAGCTTTCCCTGCCAGGCATTCAGTGTGATTTTGCAACACACACTCGTCAAATGTTCTTTTGCGTCTTTCGTCAGACATCGGTTTGGGATGTTCAAATCGCTTGAAATAATAATAAGACACAAATCTCGCCGTTGGATCACGGACTAAATTGATATAGATAGGCATAGGCATATCATATTCGCCCAAGTTTATAAAATGTAAATGATGTTGAAACATCCATAGTGTTTTATAATGTTTCAGATCCTCTACAAACTGGTTAATTTGAGGCTCATTCAAATGAGCTTGGTGAATTTTTCGTGAAGAATAAAAGGAATATCGCTTAGTTCTCTTCCGAAGCATTTCCAAAATTTCTAGCATAGCCGAACTTCCACATTTTGGGACGCGATTGTAGATGACGGAGGTTGCTTTCGCAATGCGTCTGTCAAGGTGTTCGAAATAGGCATCGTCGTATTCCTGGAAACAAAATATATAGATAAAATAAATAAATGGATTGACTGGTTGATTGCCGTTGCACTAATTTTGGTTGATTGTTTTTACATGCAAACATTCATATTTGAATGATGAATAGGTGACCATGAGACCGGGTGAAAAAATAATTCATATGTGAATACAATGATTAAATATGCAAATAAAAAATAAATGTAATACATGGATCCGAGAGTAAAGTTCACCGCTCATGAATAATATAGTTTTATTCTGTGTTATTCCATTTTTTTTTCAAATAATCGTATTTCAAATAGCCTATTAATATCAAGCTTACTGCTACGAATCATTTGGTACATTTTCCTTTATTACAGTGAAATATTTTTGGTAGGAACACTACCCCCTATGAACACTCCCAGTTTACGAATTCTCAGTTTTGGAGTTATAATTTAATTTTAAAAATGTTTCAATAGAATTAATAGATATATTATACAAATGACAAGCATATACTTGAATCAAAAGCGCCAAACGAAAAGCGATTTTCGATTGCAATAACATACTTGATTAGACTCATTGTAATAAATTGTATTAAATTGTAGCGCCACTTGACGCCTAATTCCATTTTTTTATTTTTTTTTCATTTAAAATCCGTTTAGGACGAGCATATAATCCATTGATCCCGAATAACACTGGTTAAAACAGTTAACAGTACTTTCATTATTTAACTTTAAAAAAATAGAAATTTTAGGCATATTATTCCCCGGTTCTTTAGAAATCTTAGGGTCGATAAATAAATAATTAACTGGCTTAGAAGCGGACCGTCCTGACTAGGAAAAGCATATTAATGATTACTCCTGAAACAATCTTGACACCAAGGGATTAATTTGTTAAAGAGGTTATGATTTGCTTATTTTTCAAGTACAAATGAATTCTTAATCAAACAAGTCAATTACATGTGACAGGATTTAATAAAAGTTCAATGAAGGGCCCTTCAATTTCTAAAGAAACCTGGAAATAAGCCGGTTATCCGATTTTGACTCGGGCTATCTTCGAATTACACCTCTCGACTGCGTCTCAAGGTTAGTAATTCTCATATCGCCCTCACAAAATCGGATAACCTATACAAATTCGAAATTCATAAAGGGGTGAGTGTTCATGTCTGTGCAAAAAGAGGGAAATGGTCATGGGAGATTGTCCAGGGGGGGGGGTATTCAGGTTACCTTAGTGAAAATATATAACATGCTATAGCTTGAATTATGTAACAATAATATATCAAAACCCTTACCGGTTCAAAGTTTCTCTGAAATTGAAGTTTTGAATTTTTTGTATTCAAAATCCTGCCCTGGTTTATATAGGGAAAATATATCATAGCAATAAATATCCAAACGCATGACATTAATAGCAATGTCTTAAAAACCATGCCCAATAGTCTTGAAGTGTCGTTGCTGATCATATTCTCGACGTGATTCAACAAAATAAATAGTCAATGGAACGTTTTCGTTTTATCACTTAATAATTTGAAATAAATAGTTTCACAAAATATTTTTTTTTCTAATGCTTTTATATCTTAATATAAAATTGCTAAATGTGTGGAATTTATTGTACACATCGCGTCAAAAGTCACGCACCTGAAGACACAGCAGGGTTTATATAGTTAGTAATGTTAATAAATAGTTGCATATTGCTGTGTGTTATAATATGCGATTGAAAAGGGGGTTAATCTTCAACGCAGTGAAAGCAATACAATGCAATGTGTGTGATGTTGCATTGACACATAGTTGCTTGCCATTGTGAGTATAATAAAAAGGGAGTGCATGCAACGCTATTCAGGGTACATGCAATGCTATTCAATAGGCTACTAGAACTCAAGGTTGACCCAGACAACATTCAAACAGAAATGATTTTAACAGCAATGTTATCCTGAGATAGCCCTGTTTTACCAAAAAAAAAGTCCCATCCGATCTAACGGGCGAAAATACGGAAAATTTGAAAAATCCAAAATCCATACATACTTGAAAAGAGGTTGAAATTGATTTTAATGAAATATTTCGCTAGCTTCTTCGACCCTCGCATTCTGATCTAAATTCATCCTAATTCCCGAGTGCTATTTCGACATTTTGTCATGGGCAAATGCATCAACGAAATTGCCTAAGGCGCATATTATGAAAAGGAGTTCGATTGCAAAAGAGCACTGATTTTCTCTCGAGCGTATTTTTCTATAACAGTGGCGCATGATCCCGTAAGAAGAGTAGAGCAAAATTTCACCCGTAAATAATTAATATTTTGGGTGGAGAATACTTTCTCCGTTTCAAATAGAGCGAGACATGTATAATTAAATGGAAAGAACAACGTAAACAGCCGAAATTTGATCATTTTCGTTCTCATATTTTGACCGATATTTTCCCTGTTATCATCTTATCAATCACAAGCATTTATAGAATATCAGAAGGACTTTTGAACTTAACTTTTTATTTCACCCGCTTATCAAAACTTATGTGTTGTTTGCGAAAATCCTTTATTTCCCTGATACTATTACTTTTGTAATGTTGTATGATAAAATCAAAAAGTAAGAAATAAGAAAAGGAGTCTGATTAAAGATAATCAAAAATGACAATTACGAACAACAACTAAGTAATGATTATTGAACATTAATATTTTGCGAAAAGATGTTTCATTTTTTCCAAGTCAGTTGTTAGTTTTTCCATTTCTAGTCAGCTTGGAACAGAAAAGGAACACCTTTTGAGAAAATTGAAAAGTTAAATATAGCTAAATTACCAACACTATATTGCAGAGACATTAGAAAGCAAGTTAAATCAATTTCGAAATAATAACCCTAACTTTTTATTCCAAAAATCAAAAGAATATACAAAAAGGTGTTCCTCAAACTGCTTAAATCTCCAAGCTAGAACGGATTTTCTCCAAATCTCCAAGCCAGCTGGAATTGGGTGGGGAACATCTTTTTGGGGGAACAACTCGTGAGGTGCTCTTTCTTTGTTGACCACTCTCTTAAAAGCTAAAAACTATTAATTAGCATTTGAAATTTAATTCATGCATAAATAAGAATACTAATTGTTATAGTTTGTTGTAATTGCTATAATTAATTGGTTGCTTTTTTTCTTATATTAATTCATGATCCAGTAAAATAAAAAATCATCTACACACTATTCTACCAAATTTATCACATCATCTTCAGTCACAAGAATTTACTGCTGTTCAACCGAAATTCCTGTCTTTATTTCATGTGTAAATGAGAAAGCAGGAGAAGGATTTTGAAAAGGAGTTACACTAGAACTTCCATTCGTCTCATGAATTATTTCCTCTGTTATTCTATGTCTTATTATGACCATAAAGGGAACATTCCTTTTTATCCTTCTCTAACTCAGTTAGAGCCAAAATAATTTCGGCTTTCGAATTTCTGCCCTACGTACTGCTCTGGATTACACCCAACATGAGAAAAGTCCTTGTGATAATTGCGACTGAAACAATTGAAAATTTCCCTCCGTATTACGGGCGAAACATGGATCTTCTATTTCATACGGGATAAGCCGGTCCCTACTGTGAGAATTCATCATTAAACTAAATCTCTTGCAAATAATCAACTGTGCCTTCGGTTCTCGCATAAAAAAATATAAATGAAACAGTACAATTTTTTGGTTTTGATGTTACAGTCTGTACCTAGGCGCACTATGTTTTTTTTCGGGCGCAGTTATCTGAACGTAAAGCCCTACCAAATAATCAAATGTCAGTCGGTTTTTTAACGATATCTTCAAATGTATTTATAATTCAGAAAAGATTTTTTTACAACACCTACTTTAGATCAAACGCTAATGGAATATATCACAATTTTGGCATTATCATTTTTAATATAGAATTTTTCTATATTTTCTTTATTATTTTGCAAAGTCGAGCTAGATTGCAAAAAATGTCTAGCCTCACTAATTATTTATATAACTCCTGGCCTGGGAACATTTCTAATAGACACAAATAGACTTCTATTGGTGTTTAGTTTATACATTCTTATATATATACTATCCTTTTTATTACAATTCACGAGTACACTTATCAAGTCCACGTGGAATGTCATATTATATGGCGGAATGTGTACAAACCTATTTTGTCAAAATTCCATTTTTTTTTATAAACGAAGGGACCAGGACAGTTTTTTTATAGAATATAGGCACGTTCACACAACATCATACAATTAAGATCGAATACATTTTTAAGAAATGGATATGAATGCAAATTGCCACTCAATTTTTTTCTGCAAAAACATGTTTAAGCTTCTCTTCCTTCTTTAACATGGAAGCCTTCTTTTATTGGTATACAATAAGGCTTTAGAGTTTTCGCACCTTGTCTTTAATTCTCAGAAAGGAATGCCCTGTTTTATTATGAGAGGTCTAGTTTTTTAAGGGGAGAAGTTTTGGTCTGTTGGACGTGTGGACTGCAAAAAACTTTTTGCAGTCCACACAAAAA
>LQRL01168643.1:0-15114 GCA_001703475.1 Hydroides elegans | reverse complement strand
CTTCAGACATAGATTTTTGTGTGGGCAACAAATGTTTCAATGGTCGATGTATAGATGGAATTGATTCATATACTTGTGATTGTACCGGGACAGGATACGAAGGAGAACTGTGTGAAAAAGGTATCTAATGATATGGAAATATAATTTCTTAGAAAACACAAAACCTCATCATGAGCTCATACTGATCCAACATTTACTCATGTGAAGTCAGTATTAGATCATCATGAGCAGCAAAGTATGAACTAATAATGAGGCAACTTTCTAAACTATTATGTGGCATGGGATTATTTAAACTGTAATAACATTTTTCTCGATAATTCTATTCTTTTCAAACTTTATCAATATGAAACAACTAAGAATTTGTCAAATGTTGCAAAAAACTGAAATCCAGAGATATGAGTTTAAATTGGTGTATATTTGGGAGCAGTTTGAGAAACTTAGCAAAATGTTGCCGATTCTTAAATTGTTTAAATTTTTGTAAATTAAACAGAAGGTGCCCCCCCCCCTCGGTTCCCTGTCAATAATTCAGAGAGATATACATGTCTTGTTTGATACTTAAAGGGGTGCGTGCAATATAATAAAATTCATACTCAATATTCATACTACAAAGCGTTGCAGACCATCTAAAAATGAAAACAATCTTCAAAAGTGATATGGATAATAAACACCCATAGTTAAAATTTGACAAAAGTCATTTTTGACCCAGCTTCACTAAAAACGCCGATTGCAAACATAACCGTTTTAGCATCTTCTCTTATAGATTTTAAGGCTATACAGACAAGAAAAGCCCTGAAAATAATATGAAATTCATGTGCTCCGGTTGTTTAAGAGAAATGGGAAACTTTTTGTGAGATATCCTACCACAAGTGCCTAGCCGCACAGAGAGATTTCTAAAGAGACATGAATGATTCATGATTTATAATGACGAGATATTTCACTTATGCTTTAAGTATTATATAAGCATTGGTAAAAATAAAATCAAACAATACTAGATCAATGCCTAATGCAAATTTTTAACATTAAAACCAGTTATTCAATGCTGTTTTGCAAGAATGTATTTAATTAAACCATATTTCATATAATTGATCTGCTTGAGATATCAACAAGATACCATCATTTCTAGATAAAACGAATAGGTAGATTAGCATTGAAAATAGAAATAGCATTAATAGGAACCATCTAAAATGTGTATATTGTAAAATATATTTCAGATAACCAAATGAGCTACACGACCATCGGATTAGTGTGCGCATCGGTATTGATTGGACTGATCATTTTTTGTTTGGCATTCAGTTTGTACAAAAATTGGAAACAGCGTAAAACTATTGTTATTAACATACCTAATCAGGATGTTAACGATGTAAATGATGCCGTCAGTGTTAAATCCTCGTCGAGCAGCATCTACGATGAAATAGAATTCTACGAATCTGCGAGAACCGAACGCGCACAGCCCACATCGCCGCGACCCCTACGCCTACGATGAAATATTCGGCCTCCAGAGAATCGCTATTCCAACAGAAAACCCCGAACAAAACAACGAAGACACGACCCTCTCAATCCCCTGCCTCAAAGCACAATCACTTCCTATTGACCTGAACAAAGCAGGAAATGATGACATTGATAATATAGACGTAGAGTATGTCGATATATATGCTACCGGAGAACCACGTGCGGACCGTATCAGATGTGTGGATGGTGGCATGCAAAAGTCCAAAAGTATGAATGATGTGGTGAAACCATAAAAAGGAGTCGAAACAAAGGACAAAAAGATGATGCATTGCCACAACAAGCGACAATACAGCACATATGTTCTCCGTTAATGTAGAGATTCATTAAACTATATAGCCTTTGAACTTGAAAATGTCAGCTTTAGTGTGGTCGAAAAAAACTTGTTTTAAAAATACATGACCATGTGAAATCAGCAAAATAATTCACAGAGAAGACTCAAGTTAACACTGATATTGCATCACGCGATTCAATAAGATTTCACCTGTTAAAGGATTTTTTGGCATCAATTTTCCTTATTTTCATATATTTAACACACATTTGAATATCATTGTAATATGTAAATAAATATGCTTAACTTCATTTATTTTTTTCATTTCTTATGCCCATTTTATAAATTTAAACATTAAATACTGTATTTTGCATCTTTGACAAAACACACATATGCATTCATTCATTCAAGACGGAAGGAGAAGTATTTATAAAACAATGTTATATGTTATATAGCTAGCTGTTGTAGTTCAAGAAAGTTTACCTACATTAATTGTGTTCATAATGTCAACTTATTTGTACCTACGTCTTTCTTGCACGTTAAAGGAAATATGCATAGCATGTTGACATACCTCGATTGAAACAACATGGGTGAATATATTTCGGGTTTCGAAGTCCTTTAGCCTTTTAGAAAATGAGTGATAACCCTTATGTATATATAGCATAGAAGTGGTAAATATAGGGAACAGGTTATGAGTCTAAATGGAGAATTCTTATATTAATTAATTTTTATGCGCATAATTGTTTTTCTTTATCTTTATTTTACCAAGTAAAATATAACATGAAGTAAGTTCTTCATGTATTTGTGTTATTGCCTTTTATTTCTGTCCCTTATAAACATTGTATCTGAAGAACCTGGACAACTTTATCATAGTGAATAACTTAATTTATTGAAACGGTTTGCCCTCCTTGTCTATACACAATCCAATATAGTTCCGAATAAACGTTTTTTAAGGTTATAAAAGTTTGAAACCGTTTGTATATTTTTTGCCCGTAATAAGATTAGAAAACTTCACTATTTCCTTACTATGAAAACATATCATAGTACTTTTTTCTGTTTATTTTTTAATTATATGAGGCATGCAAATATTAATAGCTATTTATGTTGGTCATATGTTTATTTATTAGACATATTATGTTTTATATAAAGTTGAACAAATACTGCTAATATAGAATAAAGCTTATTCGTATATTCACCTTAACGAATCTCAGACTATTAAACCAACTTCCTTAAATGTTTTGATTTAAAGAAATATACATAAAAATGTAAACAAAAAAACAGAAGCAAAACACATCAAAATATTTGTGATTACTTGCCATAGATTTTTACGACTGTTCCGATAACAGCATAAAACGTATAAAATACATATTTAATGTTAGTCAGATATCAAGACGAGCCATTAGATACAAATCCAACTAGGTTTATAAAACGAATAGGACACCTGGTGAAAATAAGGGGTGCTATCAAAAAATAAATCAGAATTAGGCAAAAACTAGCTCAACATTATTTAGATACCAGCACACTTATCTACAAGCAACGATTACACGTATTATTTTCGCTAAGAAGTGTTTTGACCCTGAGTACCAGATAGCTATGCTTAAATTCGGAGATCGACATACTGCCTTTATAAATAAAATATATATAACGGAAAGCGTGTCTATCAAAATCGAGGTCCAAATTCTTTGGTTGCATAATCGTATTTAACTGTATCTTCGGATCGTTGTTCTCTTATATTGACTGGTTCCAAATAGACATCATTCATGCCAGGTTCCGTTCCATCGACAACTTCATAATAACTTTGTCCGGAATTGGTTGGCGAATCGATACGGTTATTCAACCTGATGCTTGAACGATTCGGCTCTTCGTTGCGGTATGTGTTTTCAATGGATCTATTGAAATATGAAATATGAATATATATCAATATATGTGTAATAATACGCGTTGTTATTTGTGTTTTATACGTTTTGGTCATACTCTGTTTATTTAGAGAGTTTATGCTTTGAGACCATTAACTCATGCTCATGTTTCAGAGAGTTTGTGCTTTGACACCATTAACTGATGCTCATGTTTATTCTCAGAGTTTGTGATTTGAGACTATTAACTCATGCTGTATTGTCATGTTTTAGGTAGTTTTGCAAACCATATCACCAGGAAATCATTTACTGACCCGAGTTACATTTGTTTGCAAAGCGAGGTAAATATTGTCAAAGCAAAAATCTAGAAAAAAGGTTATTTAATTGTAATTAAGAAGATATTTCAAAATGTGAGCAATATCAAATCTATGATGAAAGATAGAATCTTCTGTGGGCTTGATTCAAATTGTTTTGAATCTTTAAATTAATAAAAATAATAATAAATAATAAGCGATCAATTGTAAGTTATGTGCTTTGAAAAGCAAGCGTTGAATAATAAAACCATGCTAACCTTTGTGTGTTTAATTCGTGAACAGAGGGTGATTGTCTAGATCGATTTGCCTTGTAGTGGACCTGTCCATAATTTGTTAGCTTCCTGACAATTTAATTTGACTTAATAATTTACTATTACATACATATGTATTATTTTCATATGATAATGATTGCGAACTTTGAACGTATAAAATTGATAAAAAAAATAGTTAATATACTGATTTCAAACATAGAAATAACACCTGGGAACGTTTGAGTCTGTTTCGCTTTACATATCATATGTCTTATACTAACATATAGAAACATAATGATTGATTTATCGCATAATTATTTCCCTGATTGCATTCACTCAAAAACCATTAGTGTATATCCAAAAGTGATATTAAACAACATGTTAGAACAAGAATACAAATTACCTCGTGTTTGCTCTACAGTTGTACAGTGAAACAGCTAGAGCCACAGAGAGAACGAGTATGAACACGCTCTGACAAATGATAACTGCAATCATCCATGAATCTAGAGAAAACCACGTGACTTCAATAAACTCTAATATTGATGCAATGTAAGTTATATAAATGGTAATATGCACATATAAATATATTTTCATCACATAGCATATTTGATAGTTGTTATACTACCCTCTAAACAAAACATTGAGTCTATATTGATACTATTGTAAAACACCATATATTATTAAACTAAATATCTACTCCTTTGAAGATTTGCTAACAATTGGTAGCATATTTACCTCTAGCACATGTGTCTTTGCATGTATTTGGCGAAATCATTTCAGTTATCAGTTCTTTGTCTTGAGTTGTAGACGGATGCGATGTTGTTTCAATGTTCCTTGGTGGCTGTGTAGCGGGTAAAGGCTGCATAAGGTAGTAGGACAAGGATCCCTTGTGCATGAACATGGCTGTCTAACGACTGAAATGACAAATGTAGGATAAACGAACGATTGCGACACAACTATATGGGGTGCTCTTTAGGTATTTTACTGCAAGTAAATTAAAACATAGTTAATTAAAAACAGATACCAAGATTTGCCACACAAATATACAATTATTTAGTTCGCAAGTTTAAATAATCACTACAGTTCAAATTAAATGGTAAGTATTTAATAACCATAAGTCCTACATACTCGAATATACATATTATTGTAAAAATGATCCACACGAATACATATTTATATGGTAAATCGATTAGATTGTGCTCGTTTTTCTATCTCTAAACATTTTTACCAAGTGTTAGGTTTCATAGCATTTATATGTGTAGAATAACACGTCAAGATTTAAAAAAAAACCTACATCGTTCGCAGATGAATTGATATTGCCTATAGCATGAATAGGACCACCATCGGGATTCTTCCTTACGGTTAACAAATGAAGCGCAATCTTCATGACCATTTATGAAGCCTTCACTTGAAAAGTCATAATGGCGGAAATTGTTGTATGTGTAATCGGTATCATCAGTCCAGGTCCAATCCCACTCGACAACTCGTAATCCGATCCATTGGTGTTTAGTTTGATCTCTGAGAAATATATAACAGTACACAAATCACAGATAACCATAAGATCAATGAGGTTAATTTGCATATTGGTTGTAGTTTATTGACACTTAACCTTGTTTCATTATGTATCTAAGGTATACGGTTAAGGTATTTCTGGATTTATATTAAAATGATTATACAATATAAAACGAATACTTAGGGGTTTGGTTGATGTATAAGGTTAAAGTATTTCTGGATTTAGATGAAAATGATGATTCAATATGTAACGTATACTTTAACGAATATATAAAAACATTTTATGAGAACAAGAAAAGAACCTGTTTCGTTGCAGCCACATGTTTTCGTCATAATTATGAATGGAAGCCAGATGGCTATTCTGTTGATTACAAAACCTCTCGGCATTATAAAAGCTCATTGTTTCCGTGTAAAACAGATACTCGTGATCAGTGTCCTCTCTTTTTATCCATTGCACTAGAAATTTAATCATACATATTCATTAGGATAGGCGATGAGCCCTAACTATTGCGCTTATAAAAAAGGTTTGTGTCGAATAAACAATTGAAACAAGATTCGCTGTTTTCAAAATAGTTGATATATGATATGAACTATTCTTCTGTTTATCCAATTATTGGACTATATAACACATATATAAACCACATGATTTCATGCGTACAATGAAAACGTACAGGATAGTTCATATTACAGGATGGTTGAAGAATAAATATTTTATATAGATATGTACGAAAAGTAGACACGCAGGTGACATTTTATACAATACAACAGATGGCATAAGATTAACCTTATATGGCAAGTAAAATACCAAAACTCCGTAATTATGATAAATATTATTATTCAGCTTATGTTCCATAATAAATCGACATAAAGTGTATAAACTCTATTGAGCTTAACTATTTAAATAATGGACTGTGTATGTTTAATATATTACAAAGCAATTTCGTTGTGTAATTGTTTTTACGTATTCTATTTTCGCTTTGCTGATATTTGCTTGCTTTGCTAAAAAAAAAATAAATGACAGCTGTCCAATTATCGTAATTCGATAAATCATTGACTTTAGATTTAGTTTACATAATTTCTATATATTTTACTATCTTTCTAATGTGCAATTCAAGTGAACAACTGTAATTATATTATGATTTATACTTGTATGACATTTCATTGTTTATACGCTATTTATTTCCAAATCAACTATGTGTTTTGGTTCACGACAGGCTATTGGTAAAATATCAACACAATGATCAATCAAAAGTAGCAAAATGTATTTCATACTAAAATGAGATTTCATACATAAATTCATTAAATATGGAATTGTTAATTTGATTCTTTTTATAAGCTTTTCATTAACATTTTAGCTCGTTTTTATATTAATATTTTGATATTCGTATAATATCTATAACATATGTTAATAACATGTGTATTCATTTGAATAGCTTTTAAACATGTATCACATGTTATTTAACTTCATGTTTTAAATTACTGCTATAAATTATCATGTGACTACAGTATACTGTTCTAAATTATATTAAAACACATTTAATACGCTGCCCCTTGCTGGTTTGTTAATAGAAAGCATCGAATACGTGCAGAACTCTATTCAACTACAAATATTAATTCGTATACTCACACTCAAGATCCGGTTGGGTTAGAACAAACTTTATCGTGAACATCAACGGTTCTAGATATCCCTTTTGCCACATATTTATTGTTAAATACTCAATTTGAAAGATGGCAGTAATCTATTTTTATGTATAAAATCAAAACGATGTCATTTCAAACCGGGTCGAAATGAAAATAGACTGAAAATAAGGGAGAAACTCTAACTGTTAATATGAAACAGGAAGTTGTTTTGATATCTTTAAACAATTCATTACTCAAATTAATTTGAATATTTATATATATTAATAGTTATAATCTTTCGTTTTGAAATGTTTGCGTCATAACTAATTGTTGTGTAGATCGAAATTAGATATTCGAGAGAATATAGCGATTAATGCTTTTAAATATAATTGAATACGCGATTTTCCCACAATTTATTGTTATAAACAATCGTTTCCGTACATTTTATCATACATTTACAAAACAGATTAGATAGAACCAAATGAAATGCTTCCTCAAACAGCTTGAATAATTAATTCCATGCTTAAAATAGTTATACACATTAAATAGTAGTATATGGAATCCATGTGCAAATACTAGATTGCAATTAAAGTGTAAAACGTGTTTAAACTCAAACCATATAACCAATTAAAAACTTCATAATTATCTCTTTACTTTTTGTTTACGAAAACGGAGCAGGCAATATTGTTGTGCAATTTTAAAGATATAATTTGTGACGCGCATAATTTTGTTATAATGGCTATAAACATAAACAAAATGTTAGACATCATATAATATTTAACATTAGGCTATTTATGGCTGGTTAAAATGTTAAATATTGATTAGGCTGTCAATGAACGCAGCATCGCATTCATTAATCTTAATATACAGTATTAATATAGCGCTTTTTAAATCAATATAAAACCAAAGCGCTTTACAATAATACTGTGATTTAAATTAATACAATATGACTAGCATTACTTTGTTAACATTCCCAATACTTAACTTTGGTGAACAAAAATATTGAAAACAATAAACATGTAGATATAAGCGATGATTAGGGAAAAGCTATTCTAAAAAGATGAGTCTTGAGCTTTTTCTTAAATATTTATGTAGAATTGGAACTAGTTATATGAAAAGGCAATTTATTCCACCCTTAAGTCCCCTGCAGTTTTAAGTTTGGTTTTTGATATTTTCAATGGATCGTGTGGTCCGTCCTTTGGTTTGTTTTTGAAGTAAATATCGCAGGTAGGACGGGCCTTCACCGTGTAACGATTTGAACGTGAGCAGGCCTATCTTAAATTTAAAACGATAACATATTGGAAGCCAGTGTAGTTTCCTTAAGGCCTATGAAATGTGGTCCGATTTCTTCTTTTTGAAGACAAAACGTGCAGAGTTTTGTACCCTTTGTAGCTTATCTATAAATACGTCCGGTAGTCCAAAATAGAGACTATTACTTTAATCTAGTTGTTATAATATCAGGCTAGTAGCGAGTGTTTTCGAGGCTTCGATGTCGAGGAATCTTCTTATTGATCATACCACGCAGGCTGATAGCTGCACGTTCTGACAACATTGATAATTTGGGTTCACATAGTGAGTTCTTCATCAATATGAACGCCCATGTTCTTCGCACAAGGCTTAGATGTGATAGACTCGTTTCCAATGGTGACTTTGTTGTATACTATCTTTGCTAAATTTGTTTTTTAAATATGATAAGCTATTCTGTTTTACTTTCGTTCAACTTTAGTTTATTTTGGAAATGCCGAGTAGAGACTCCGTTAATACACGTTTCCAAATCGGACTTAGCCGTCGTTTTCGACAATATTGAATTCGGATTGAGCAATCAAAATATTTCGTCGTCATCTGCAAACATGTGATAGAGCACTTCGATCCGATCGGCTTGGTGTATACCTTGTATACCAAGGGACCAGCCCCCGAACCCTGTGGTAGGCATATGTGGAGTGTCGTTTCATCGCAAAAATTCGCCGTTGATAACAATACGTTGGTACCGTTCCTCGAAGTACGATTGAAACCATTTCAATGCCGTACCAGATACTCCGAAAGCAGTATGTATCCTTTTCAAAAAGATATGAAGTGGTATGGTATTGAACGCCGCGCTCATGTCGAGTGACACTAGCAACGTTACGCACTGTTTATCCATGCCCATGAGTATGTCATTTGTTATTTTCAACAACACCCTTTCGGTGCTGTATCCGGTTTTATAAGCTGATTGCAAAGGTTCTTCTTAACCGTTTTCTTGCGAATATTTGGATAACTGATCGACCACTACTCGTGCAATGAGATTCGACAGAAACGACAGATTCGAAATGAGGCGGAAATTCTAAAATTCACTGAGATAAAATAAATCAGATTCATTGAGAAATGACATATATGTATATTTGATACACAAAACGAAATGCTTAAATGAAAATAAATCGTTATATCAAATCGAAAAGAAAAACAAATGAAAGGAAAACGTAATTCCCGCGCCATTTGTGCTTGGTCATCACTATTCCCATCCCATATTTCGATTTTAATGATCACCAGTTTTAGGTATAGGTAGTATATTAATAATCGACAACTGTTCTGGTTTTCGTCCTTCCAGTAGACCCCTGTTGCAGAATCCTGGGATTTCTTCGTCTATGTTACATATTTTCAGTACTTAACGAGGGATATTGTCTTTTCCACTCGTAAATGGTGCATTATTGATATTTATTTTTCTATTACTTGGTCGATGTCAATATCAGGGGGGTTTCCAAGTAGACCCTAGAAGAGTTTGAACCATTTCACTGATCCCACTTCTTTGGTGTCGCCTTTTATCTGTCCTTTTCTACTTGCCTTTCTTTCACTTGTTTCATTTATCGATTTCCAACTAAGTTTATATTTATTGTTATGGTATCTATTTTCTATTTGGTCTATCTTCATAGATATGTCTTCCTCATCTAACTCATTATACTTCTCCTATAGGTTTGCGCGTGTAGTTCTTAGTTATTCCCTGGATGCTTCATCAGGAATTGTTGATATTTGTCAAAGGCTTCTTCTACAACTTCTTTGTTTTTGTTAGTCTTCTTTGTTTTCTCCTTGTGCCTTTTATTTGTGGAAGGACTTCTTTTGCCGCTTCTTCAGTTGCTCTAATAAAGCGCTAATACTCTTCGGTGGCTGAATCGTGTTCAATTGTCAGAGCGTGAAATCGATTCTTTATGGTTAGTTTATGTCTCTCATGCAGTTTGTCGTTATCCTTGAGCATTTTCAAGACGTATTTTATTTTTCTCAATGTGCCTTTATGATTTGATCGAAGGCTTAATCTTACTTTTGCAGAAACTATTATGTGGTCAGATCCAATGCTAGCAAAGTTGTTGCATGACTGTGCATCTTTGATGTCGTTTCTCCATTTTCTCCGTATCAAAATATTAAGCATGTATTTGTCTCCGGTTGGTAATAGATGACTCCATAGCTTCGATTTCGGCCTTTGGAACGAGATGTTGCATATTTCTAGACCGAATTCTTGAGTAAATTTCACCAGTTTTTCTCCATTTCTATTGGTATTTTTCGTGAAAAGTGAATTTGTTATCCGTATTGCCTACTCGGACATTGAAGTCTCCCATAATAACCAATGCATTGTATCGCAGTACCGCTGAAATCGCGCGTCTCATATCATAGTAGTACTCGTCCACAACATCTTCCTGTTCTGTGTTTGTTGGAAAATATGCGTTGATCAACGTTTTTGCTTTGATATTGAGAAATGATTTATTTGCTCTAAAAATAATTATGAATCCAACTCCTCCGATTGAGGCTGCTTGTCCATTTTTCAAGGTTGAATGTGTTACCTAAACAGCTACATATGTGTCTTCATATCTAAAAGGTTCTTCATGAAAAATGCGGTGTTCGTACCGAGAATACTGAAAATATCTATTTGTGCTTTATTTTATCTTGAAAGCCAGTTATTATCTTTTGCTTCTTTATGATAATGGTCTCGTGTATAGACTTGAGATGATAACAGTCTGGTTGCATTGCATTAATTTGTTTCGTTCAAAGATAGAAATCTCTCAGACATAATTATCTTCATCAAAAATTGCCTTCGATACTATACATCGCGGTAAACTGATCCCAATTATACGAGCATACGATATCCCGGGAAAGCTGGCAAGAACAATAAAAGTTATGCACACAGACAAAACAGCAAAACTGCTTACTCCAGATGGTGAAACCGAATTGCTCGACATCCTTGCTGGAGTTCTACAATTTGACAGTCTCGCGCCATACCTCTTTATCACCGCACTGGACTATGCACTTGGAAAACAATAAACGGAAGAGATTCAGATATAGAACGGAAGAGTTCCAGATATAACGTCGACAAAGCCATAAAATGAGACCTGTAGGTATATCCGACCTAGATTTTGCCGTTAATATTGCGTTGATACGTGAACAAGTCAAAGAGGCACACATATTGCTCGATAGAGTTAAAATTGCGGCAGCAGCAATAGGCCTGATGGCAAGGCCAAAGAAAACCAACGTAATGACCTTCAACTTCCCAGCAAAATATATGTAAATCCTTGAACTCCCTAGCAAAATATATGTAAAACCCAGTGACAGCTCCATACTCAAAGAAGTAGATTTCACCTATTTGGTATTCCTAGTAAGCAGATCAAAAGCCGATATAACAAAGGGAATAGGCCTAGCATGGGCAGCACATAACAAGATGAGCAAAATTTGGACGTGACTGTTTCGCTCAACGGTAGAGTCAGTTTTCCTATATGGAAGGGCAGCATGGACACTCACAGAGACACTGGCAAAGAAAATCTATGGTTGTTTCACATGACGACTGAGATCAGAACTGGGGTTCACTTGTAAAGACCATTTGAGCAACAAATAATTATATGCTGAATTACCCAAAGCAACAGATACAGTCAAACAAAAGAGACACATGCATAAGTTAAACATGCTACACAGTTGATTGTGACGTAACAAATTACGGAGCTATTGCAATCACCAAAAACGTCACATAACTTGAGTTTAACAGAGAAAGAGTTCATCCCTTTAAACGCGCATAAAATTGATTTGGTTCGTTATAATTAATCGAAATAATTAAAAAAGGCATGTAATAAAAATAGTACTTCATGTTTGGAGGGCCATACGTTGAATGCTGGACCCTCGGGCATTATAGTTATATTATTATATTATAGTTGTACATTGATTGTAAATATAATAAAATATTGTGTATACAGTGTATGTTTGCAAACTCAAGCCTATTTGTATTGATTAAACAATTATACAACTGTGTTTCATATTTATGTTAACTGCATATTGTGCCAACGTTTTCTTGATAGCGATTATGGTAATAATGGTATAGACTTTCTTTTCTACAGCTAAACACAAATACCTATCATTTAGTGTGGCTTAAGTAATCGCTAATACGAGGAAAACATTGTGTTTAAAATATTAACACACTATATTGTTGTAGTTATTGAAGGATAAGTAGTATGTTTTAACAACAAAAACGAGTTTACCAGAAGGCATGGAATAAAAATGATATTTCATCTTTGGAGAGTCATAACTGATTATTGGATTCGTAAGTACGGCGACAGCAAACTGGCGACTTAGAAGATATCATCAAATAAGTTTGAAAGCAATACTGTGCCTAAAAAGAAATGCATTACTACTGGGATTACATACAGGATTATGTAATCACCATGCTTACCTTAAATAATCCATGAAATGAACTAGAACTATGCGAAACGGAAACTTCCCATTATTTGCACTTCTGAAAATATAGAATGAAGTAAAACATATTATGTGTCTTTACAGTAAAACAAGATTCCGTTCCGCAATTCCGTTTTTTACTCATCAACAGTATCCTTTATTTACCAGGCATATGCTATTTTTTATCATACATTTATAACTTTTATTTTTCGATTCGGCATCGTTTGTGTGCAGATTTACATTGGGCTGATCTCATGGGAGGCTGAAAGGACAGAATTAAAATGTAAACTGGTTTAAATTCAAATTTAAATAGTGATCGAAACTATTTATGTACTGTTTTGATATCCTGGTTTAGATATGCAGCTAGAAATGTGTCAATTGCAAAATATATGGCCCGCCTTTTACATAAAAAATTGAAATGATATTATAGCATCTAGATTTTGCAAGCAACACAAAAATAGCACAGCCTCTTGACAATCGGCAATTTGATATAGAAAGAAATAGTATTGTAACAATAACAAAATATTATATTTAAAATATTTATTAATACAACATAAATATAATCCACGACATTGATATTATCTACCGAAATATGTTTAACATATAAGTTATAAACGGTATCTAAGATAAACAACTGGATATTAGAATTTGCATTTGCTGTTTCCTTTTTCAAAATGGAACAAGTTTGTATTGGAATATTTGCTATTATTTTGATGAACGTTGTAGGATTATATTCATGTACTGAAGAGGGTAAGTAGATTTTGCCAAGAATATATTTTTTTTATTATTTGTATTATTTAAGGACATGTAATTATGTAAAATGTGAAAACTTAAGTCATATGGCATATGGCATATTGTCCACTCCTTAGATATAGATGGATGAACCATCCAGCCACCGCCAGCGCTTCCTGCACGCCGCGCATTCTTTCGTTCAAGGAAATATGCCTCATTGATATGGTTCATCAACCCATACACCAATCCAATCATCAGTCCATCTGTATGAATACATATATTGTTTTGTAGTTTTAAAATACCTTCTGACAGACAATGAATTCAAGTAGATATATAACATTTACACATATATTTAATTTAATTAGTTGATGTATTATTTTAGAATTAAGGATATATGTTTTCTTATGCGTATAATAAGGAGATGTCTTACACATTTTATTCTTATTTGGAGCGCAACTGTTCCTCTAACGAATCAATTCGTGTAAACTCACAACAGACACCAGTTGATTACAACAATAACGCGCATGAGTTTGGTTCAGCTTTTTTTCTCGGAGAAAAAGTAACAATTATTCTGGTACTTCACCCAGTCACCTTTAATTATTTTTTTTTCGAATACTACTAGATACAAGTACTATATACGTTGTTAAAACTGTATGATTAAATATGGAAACAAATCGATTCAATACTGATAAGAAAAAACTATCTGCAAAGGCATGAGGATTTTTGTATTTCTTATGAGAAGATATTTGACATGAGATGCAGTGGAAAGCTCACTGAGCTTAACAAAAACTATACAAATTAAGGCCTGGATTTACTGGACACTGCACTGTGAAGGAGTACTAAAAAAAGAGGGACACGGAAGGAATGTGAACTATCGCCTTATTTCATTAATTAAAACAAAACAATGTATCTCCTCAAGGCTCTTTTGTTTGTCAGTTTGGAATGCAGATAGGAGACGGGGTTGATTTGTTTCTGTTGTAGACGAATCAAGAAAGCAACTAACTGGAGGCGTAATAAGATACAGTAAATACACACTATTCGAGGTTATGTATATTGTAGACACTTCGAAGGTACATTCGATATAATATAATAATAAAACTGTATGGACATGCATATGACAAAATGGTGGTAAGCAAGACAAAGCAAGTAAAAAGTCATTTGGATGGACATGATGTTTAACAAAGTCAGCCAGTGTATACATTGTGTAAAAATGATAAAACCTTAATTCTCCCCAACGTCTCGCTTTATCAAGTAACAGGTCTTGTCGAAACTACTGCACAGCGTAGAGGAAATAGCCTTCGGCAAAATAGTTTGAGCAACGTCTATGAGCGATTAATAGACAAATGTTCAAAAAAGCTAGAAAAGCCGTGTTCAAA
>LQRL01168639.1:33311-46028 GCA_001703475.1 Hydroides elegans | reverse complement strand
ATGACTTAATTTCAATTTTACTTATAAATATATATTATAAAATGTATGTATAACATTTTTTTTTGTATGCAAACAAGTAATTTCTATATAAATCATAAATTGATAGTCTATATATATAAAGTATTAGGATACAAGACGAATTCATCTATGGCGGAAAATAAGTATAATAAGTATACTTATTAATAGCATATATATCAAAAGTAAAATTGATTGAATGCATAGTTGAATGGTAAATGTAAGAATTGAGATATGTTTCATTTGAATAAATCGAATGCTAATACTTCCAACATTTTCAAACTCAAACTAATTATGTCCAAGCGTTTCATGACATAATCTAAAACATCACGAATTCAAAAATAAAGCAATTATGTTTATCTGTCGTAAGTGATCGAATGGTTATTCCTCAACTCAACTTGATATTCATATTATCCAATTAATGCAAAAAACTTGAAAAGAATAGATATTTCACAGACTAAATCGCTGGGTACTCCAGGACCACCCAACGGGTCATTATTGAAATAGAGTCTCATTTTAGTGCATTTGCCCTGAACTGAATTTTCATCTACTTTAAATCTAATAATTATTTGAACCAATAAAATACTTTTATTAGAATTTGCCAGCCAGTACTGTAAAAAAACATCTTTAAGCATAAACTCAACCAGACTAAAACGTCGACCATCCACTCGACTACTTATCCTCCGACTTCCATTTGGGTGAATATTAAAGTTTTCAGGACGTCCTTTTTTCATCGTCGCGAGAGTAAAAGAACGTACGGTGCCTCTATGTCACGTCGAAATTCCGACGTCAGTAGAACGTTTATCGGGCGTCGGCATGTGACAAATGTCCGGAAAACGTTAACATGAGCCCAAAAAAATAGAGTTTCCTCTCGACCTCCCGTCCAAAATGTTGAGTTTCTCATAAGGAATACACTAGAAAACTGAATTGCTAGGGAAAAACAAGAAACAAGCTATCAATGTGACCAGGCATTACGGTGGACCCCTGTGGAGTGGGCAAAACCTGACACTTCTTTATACATTAGGCGATTTGGTTGGATTTATTCAATGGTATCTGTTCAGTGCCATTGTAAATAGGTTTTCCGTTCATTTTGGTAAAGTCAATGTCATCGGCTCCTTCCGCTGTATCCAAATCTCCTAAGCTATCATCAGATCTCAATTGGTTTATTTGATTTAGTTAAAGGTCCATTATCAAAAATAATGTGTCATGAATACAACAGAGCTGTCATCTGTTGAATACCAATACCATATTTAAGATCAATGTCATAGCAACCACATTATTCCTAAACCTAGGATTCTAAACAATATTATACCATTATGCGATTTGGTTTGATTTATTCAATGGTATCTGTTCACTACCATTGTAAATAGGCTTCGGTTTCCGTTCATTTTGATAAAGTCAATATCATCGGGCTATTTCCGCCGTATCCAAATCTCCGGAACTATCGTCGGATCTCAATTGATTTGTTTGATTTAGTTAAAAGTCCATTATCAAAAATAATGTGTCACGAATACAAATGAGTTGTCAACTGTTGAAATACAAATACTATCCACTAACAGCATAAATTCTAAAACCTATGAAACAAGACTGTCCAAGGACAGTGTGCCACAACTTGCACAAATATCGCTGCAATAAAAAGGTCAGTTATAAAAGTCAATTAGTTTTCAATCTGGAGTTTCAGCCATCAATAAAGACGATTTTACAAAGCTACAAATCTATTCAATTTATATCGTTACACACAATATTGTACATACATTCATTGCAGTCACACTTTCATAGTGATTGTATCAATTGGCTTCCATTAGCAATTTTTTCAAATGTTTTTCAGTAAATGATATCCGACAAATATTTTTGCATATGTATTGGTTTGAATTATTATTTGTTTATTTGTCTTTGCTTGTTAATCTTTTAAATGAACATGTTAGTTTTTTCATTAACAAATTTATAATGTTGACAAAAACAATGTAAAAATACGACGCACCATAGCACATTTGCGACTTCCAAATAACAACACTTTACATTATTTTGTTTATCACTAAACCTGTTCAATACAATGCTAAGATTTAATCTATCATTTGCTTGCCTTACAATATCCTAAATGGCTAAAAATTGCATGTTTAGTGTAAAATAACGCCATTTAAGACAAGCGCGTTTGACTCCACGTTACGCCAGGAAATTTAGTATACGAAACGCATATAATACAGGAGTGCAAACCACACATCCCGAAAATAGAATTTTCAAGCTGACTGGTGCCTCTACATTGACCAGTCTATGTTATTTCATTTAGCGAATCTTTATTGCAATACATGTATGATAAAGCAATGAAGCTAGACATATCCTTATTATCGTCCACTTGCCGTGGGTCACGTGACGTGAACAAAGACGCGGATGATCTTCTATTTTCGCTCACTTAATTGAGGAAGACAATGACAGTTATCTCGAAAATGTTTTTATTTTTTGGAAGTGCTTATATAAGCACAATTGCTTACGTAAGCACACCCTGAAGAGTTGAAATCCTAAAGATTAATATAAAAAAATCCGCATTCAAATCCGTCCACAATCTTCGGAGGAGTAGCGATTTTAGAAAAAGTTTACTAACTAAATAAACAAATAAATAACGGCAAAGCAGTCAGACAAACCCCGGTTTGCTTCGCAAGCCGTGGCTAAAAAATAGGCTTCTAAACAATATTATACCATTATGCGATTTGGTTTGATTTATTCAATGGTATCTGTTCACTACCATTGTAAATAGGCTTCGGTTTTCCGTTCATTTTAATAAAGTCAATATCATCGGCTATTTCCGCTGCATCTAAATCTCCGGAACTATCTTCGGTTCTTAACTGGTGTTGTTTAAGGCGGGGTCGCGTAAGAAGCTGTAATCTCTGGAACATAAGTGGTTTAGAGGTATATAGTTTCAATAACATACCACTTATAATAAAATATCTATAGCAAAAACACTTGAAACTGAACGTGAAAATTTGAAACGTGAAAAAAAAACTTATTTTTAGCAACACAACGCTTTATTGACGTGACAAATACGTTCTGTTATTTTTTAGAGGATCTGAATGCAGAATCAGTCATAAGCTAAGAACAATATAAGCCGCATTGTGTTCTGTTTAAAACTGGAATTGCTAAATAGTCGCACAATTGAAAAGGTCATAATCTACAACAACATACGTGTATTTACTTACCTCCGTAAAACTACCGGAAGTGCGTAGTAATTTAACGACTGCCGTGAGTGGGATCATGAATATGCAAATGGCGGCCATACACCAGCCAATCACAACCGACCACATGGGATATTCATAAACACCACTGTAGGTAAGTTTATCCATGTGGGTAATAACTAGAGCCATTAGAGCCTGAAATGTGTATGATATATATATATGAATATCAAAATATGAATAAAACGGACTACCTTGTACAATATACCTTTAAAAAACAATCAAAATGGACAAGGTGGAAAGTAGTATCGCTCTAGTATTCTAGTATAGACCGCGAGTTTTTCTATGTATTTTTATGTATTTTATATTTATGACTTTAGCCTGAAACCCAATCACAACAAACAAAGTTGTGTTTTTAATTTGAGAAAGGATACGATATATTTTAAAAGCAAAAATCTAAATGATCAATCGTCGAAACAAATAAACTATCTTTCAAATCGATAAAGGTTCCTTTATCATGTTATATCAATCTCATTTTTAATAAAAAAATATTATAAAATAATAAGATACGCGATTAACTAACCACAGCTGCTATTGGTGATAAAACTGTCCAGCTTATAACCATGAACGGTCCGATTGTGAAACCAAGCATCATTTCGATATTTTCTTTGAATCTGCGAGCGCCTTTTTAAAAAAGTGAACAAAATGAAAAAAAAAAAGAGTATAAAATGGTTTAATTGGTGAAAAGACAAAACTACAAATAAAATTCAATTGTAAAGAATGAAAATAAATTGAAGGGATCTTTTCGGATTAACCAAATCAATTACGTTTTTGCAGTGATATTATGAAAGCGTCAAAATTAAAGATTTTCATCGCCAGTTGCGATTTTCACTGTTACGCATGTTTTGAAAATGCCTTACATCATCGTTGACGTTACATTACTAGAATCTTAAGTTTGACACAAAAGACGTATACGTTCATATACGTATTTCAACAAGACACTATTTTACACTATTCGACGTCTTTCTGAACTGACAACGATACATTGATATCATACATACCATAGATATAAGCAACGGCGATGAGCTCACTTATCACCATGACGATAAGGACGTTGCTGCCAATGTAATAGTCGACCATCAGGAAAATGTACATGCCGCCCTGTGATAGAATTAAAAAAAATGTTAAAATTTTAAATAGAAGATAAACCGGATTTCGTCATAGAATCAGATCTAAATGCTATATTCTTTTAAGGATATAGATGCCTAGGATATGGATAGTAATATTTTCATGTTAGAATTTTCACGAAAGGGAGATTGTTCAGGAAAGAATCAAGCCAAAATGGTAGAGTCTATATTTCAACTTTCGTTTCGGCAATAACTTATGAATTTTATGATTAACCATATGCCTTAATTAATAGAAAAGTTCCGTGCGAAAATCAACTAATAATTCAATCAAGTACCTTTTGCACTGGTGTCAAAATGCGTTTGACAAATAAAAAAGAACGTTTTATGATTCCTGATAAATTAAAATAAAAGTAAGTACACAAGGCCTATGTCACACATGCGATTTCGCGTCGCCGACTGTCGGTGACTGAATATAACTGGAGAATCGTAGCAGTGTGAATTCAGCAGTCAAATGCACTTGGTACTCTCTGCAACTAATTGTTACGACGTGCGAACCCAGTTCTAGCCAGAGGGCGATTAGATATCGTATGTGCGACATAGGCTTAATGACTTACCTCCGTAACCATGGGTAGACCAAGCAAAAAGAACACAAGGCATGTCAATCCAATGAACATCTCTTTCCGGTGGCCTTTGCGTAGAATGTGAGGCCAGGTATCAATGATAGAGGTACAAAAGGCCTCGACACCGACAAACTGAAAAAAATATAGAAGTAAGATATTTTACCTAGAATGACCTAGAATGCCATTAAATTTAATTAACTTATACATGATGGAATACAGTGTCTCAATACCATCGACTTGGAAACGACGAAAGATGATGCAATGAGAAGATAAATCGAGGCAGTTTAATTTCATATTCGTAAGCGTTTTTAAAGTGTTATTTTCCACACAGCGATGTATAATCGTCGTTTGATTTTTTTTGAAAAGTTTTATGCTCATTTTTATGCTTGTGCGGCGTATGCTTAGCGTATGTTAAGATGACGATTAAGCGCTGAACTCTAATCTCGTTTTGCTTATCCTTATATAGATAATTATTTGGCGCAGAACTCGTTTTATGTAAGACCATTTGTTGCTGAACTCTCCTTTTTTCACTACTATTAACGCTCAGCGTTAAGTATTAAACATTAAATGTTCAACATTAAACGCTAGAAATATTGTAGGTTTGGAACCGAGCGCCATTGTACATTAAATAATCTTACCTCGCTGTCCAGCCCAAGCATAAGAAGGCAGACGAAGAACAAGATGGACCAAAGAGGTGCAATGGGAAGCTCAGCCACTGCTTTTGGATAGGCAATGAATGCCAAACCAGGCCCTGAAATAAATTTTAAGACAGTCAATTAAGGTCTGATCATAAGAGAAGCTTTTTATGATTTTGTGCCGAAATAAACCACGTTTTCGTAGGCTTTCTAATGGAAACTCAAAAGCGATGGGAAGCTCGGCCACTGCTTTAGGGTAGGCAATGCACGCTAAACCGGGCTCTGAAATTAATTATTTCTTAAGACTCATGTTGGTCACTACGTCTACGAAAAAGGATGCTTGTCTATGATTGTACTGTTGTTGAAATATTGCAATCAATCATGCATGTAAACATAAATGACATGTCACGCTCACTTTATAGAATCGCGCTATTGATACAAAATCTATGCATAATAAGTAATTAAACAAGTTATTAAATATTTACTTTCTATATAACATTTATGTATTATTATGCTCGAAGGATTCGAATATAACTTGACTGAAAACGCGATTTTAATTTTGTTTCGATACAAAATGTATTTTTTGATCGAGATAGTGTTTTTTACATGAATCCCTTCACATGTATACCAACAATACATCATATGTCTTGATGTTTATGACATATCATGCTCACAAATTGCTCACACAATAACATCATACTAATGAGGCAAAAGGGTCAGACAAGATTGTGACCTGTCTCCATTTTCTTTTACATTTTAGCATCAATCAAAAATCTGTCATATATTGAAGAAGTGTGCTCGCTTGAAAATGCGAATAATATGGTTTTGTGCGAACGCGTATAACGCGCGTATGATAAATTTGAACGATGAAGTCCAAATTTATGGAGTGTATATGGTGAGTATCATCAAAGGATTAGATAATATGAGTATTCATGGTAGTGTATGTAATGCCTATTTCACACCGTTGATTTGCTGCAATTTACTCGACAAGACGTCCACGGACGTTCAGCGGACACCCTACTTTGGGTCCATATGAAAATGTTTCGGACCTCCGTATTCGTCGTGGACGTAGACAAGACATTGAGCTGAGGTCGCAGCCGAGTCGGACTTAAGTATTACGTTCACCGGACGCCAAATCGTAAAACTAGAGGCTAAAGGCCTTCGATCCCCCGTGAACTGTCAATAATCATTTAATTTAGCATGCTCAGCATTAGAAAAACAAAGGCATCAGATGCAAAGCCTAAAGCCTATGCAAAATATATTCTTAATTAATACTTAAGGTTACTTAGAAATAGAAGGTGATATTTTGTTGTCCTTCTAACAACGTCTTTCCTACAACGTCTATCTCATAACGACATTCTCACGATGTCTTTCCCAAAACGTTTTTCTTCACAACTACTTTTCTCAAAGTCTATCTCACAACGTCTTTCTCACAACCTCTTTCTTGCAACGTCTTTCCAACAGCGTCCTTCCCACAACGTCTTTCTCACAACGATTTTCTCAAAATGTCTTGATAACAACGTCTTCTCACACAACGAATTTCTCAAAACGTCTCTCCCACGATGTCTTTCGCACAAAGTCTTTCTAACAACGACTTTCTGCCAATGTCCTTTTACAATGTCTTTCTCACAACGTCTTTCTCACAACATCTTTCCCACAACGTCTTTCTCACAACCACTTTCTAACAATGTCTTTCTCACAATCACTTTCTCACAATGTCTTTCCCACAATATCTATCTCACAACGTCTTTCTCACAGCTTCTTTCTTACAACGTCTTTCTCACAACGTCTTTCTCACAACGTCTTTCCCACAACGTCTTTTTAACAACGTCTTTCTAAAAACGACTTTCTCACAGCGTCTTTCCAAAAACATCTTTCTCAAATCTTTCTAACAACGACTTTCTCACATTGTCTCTCTCACAACGTCATTCTCAAAACGTTGTCATCACACTTTTTAATAAATATTCGTCCTCACAACGTAGTCCTCACAACATCACGATACACGAACAATCATTATCTATGCCATATGTTCAGACGACTATAATTTCAACATTTTTTTATTCGTCAAACTCGACGAGCTCCAGCTTGATTCCTTCAATAGATTCTATCATTTCGAATATGTTTGGTCGATCGACATAAAACCCGAGGCACAACTTCAATATTTGGCTGTTTTGTTAAAGTAGGGCTCTAGCTTAATTCATCCACAGCTTATTCCATCATCGAAGAATATTCGGATCGGAGACGGATCGACATGAAACTATGATGACATTGAATTATTGCTTCGCAACTCCCAAAGCCAGGGCATATAGTGACTTTCTTCCGCATACACAAATATTTAAGGATAACATCTTATATTATCACCCACATTTCCTCAACTGAATATTAAATGTCCGTTTTTCGAAGTCTCCAGAATCGACAATTTTCAACCGATCAAGATGAAACCTTGACGAGGCACAACTTCAAACATTGGTTAATATGTGTATAAAATTTGAAAGCTCTAGCTGAATTCCTTCATACAAAACTCGCGTGCATAAAGTGCTTGCATGGCATCTGAAAAAAAGTTAAAAATCATCCATTTTTAAAGTGCTCTAGAATCGACAATTTTCAAACGATCGAGATGAAACCTTGACGAGGCACAACTTCAGACATTGGTTTATATGTTTATAAAATTTTTAAGCTCTAGCTCAATTGCTTCATACCATACTCGCGTGCACAAACTACCCTATGTCAAGGGGGACGGACAGACGGACAGACGGACAGACGGACAGACGGACAGATAGACGGACAGACGGACAGACACGCTCAACCCCATATCCCTCCGTTTCACGGGGGATAATAACGTCTGGAATACTTTTATATGGGTCCAAAGTCGGTCGTCCTATCAACACCATGTGCGAATGAGACGTATTTTTGACGATTCTTGCTGATTGGGAAAAACTACGCGACGCGATCTTCTATGACGTCGCGCAATGTCGTGGAGCAAATTTTGCCGCCGCGCTTTAAAATGCTGTATCACATGCAAAGCGAATCGTCCATGCGAACACCCATGCGACACGACGCGCCGAGATTCTCTATATTTGATTACTTCATTTTATGTGCACAATAATGTTACTTATATTGTGTATACGACAAGTGACATTCGAACTTTCGCTGAGAAAAGCAGTATAAATACCCAATTGTTTCATATCAATGACCACAAAATCATTTACAACTTCATAAAAGTTGCTTCACAAAGAATAAATCAAACCTTGCTAATAAAACAATCTATTAAAATGCATTTATTTTTAACAATTTCGATTTTGTTCTTAGTTGCTATGGTAACAGCGGGCAATTATGACGTCACAAAAGAAAAGAAGGATGTTTCTTATGACAACAATCAGCAAGGAAAAGGTGGTTTCAGAATAAGACGGTTTGGACCCGGCTTCAGTCGGACTGACGATGGTATGTATATATTATCATATCATATCAAATAATCGATAGGGCAGTGCCGGCGTGCAAATAAATAGTGTATTGCACCAGGAATGTAATAAAATTTCAGTTGCTTGCGCAATGTCACAAAACTATGAAAATGATAAATTATTGTCTTCAGAGTAATGTTTAAGGCGATGATGTGGTTTAACGAAAGTTATCCCGATTATTTTTTAAAGATTGTATGAGAATAATTATTACTATTCCGCTCCAAGCGGTAATAAGATAATATTATTGAAGAGGAAGTAAATATTACATAAGTAATTTTGATTTGTATATTACAGTCATATGCTTAATAAGTATATATATATAACTGGTGCAGAGCAATGCTAAACTAGATTTTGTTCCCGGTTTTTAGTTTTTTATCATTTGTTATATATCGTCCATTTTCTTTACAGGTATTGAGGCAGTTTATAATAACGCCGCTCGCCAAGTCAGAGTCAATCGTTTATCCGAAGGTATCGACGCAAGCAGCGGAACTGCGAATATATACGGTGTTCCTGGAACTGGCAACTTCTTCCCTGGTAACCGTTTCGATGGCAACAAAAAAGCGGTGCCTAGGAACGGTTACAAACAAGATGGTGGTAATCAAGGCGTCCATAGCAACCAATATAAAGACAATAGAAATTACGAACAATTTCATGCCAACAATTTTGGCCGTGGTATTAACTACAATAATGATGGTTACGAAAATGGCCATAGCAACCAAATAAAACAAGAGGGCGGATATGAAATTGCTCCTAGCAACCAATACAAAGATAATCGTAACTACGAGCAATTCCATGCCAACAATTTCGGCCGTGGTATTGACTATAACAAAAATGACGGTTACGGTAATGTTCATAGCAACCAAAACAAGCAAAACGTTGGATACGAAAGCGCTCCGAGCAACCAGTACAAAGAAAATCGTAACTACGAGCAATTCCATGCCAACAATTTCGGCCGTGGTATTGATTATAAAAGTAGTGTTGGTTACGAAAATGTCCATAGCAACCAAAACAAACAAGATGGCGGATATGACAGTGTTCCTAGCAACCAGTATAAAGAAAATCGTAATTACGAGCAATTTCATGCCAACAATTTCGGTCGTGGAATTGACTACAATAGTAATTCCGGATACGAAAATGTACATAGCAACCACAACAAGCAAGAAGATGGTTACCAAGGCGTCCCTAACAACCAAATCAAACAAGAGAGTGGTTACCAAAGTGCTCCTAGCAACCAATACTCTGATACAAAGGAACAAGGACATTAAACAGTTATCAATGTTGTGATCATGCTGAGCTGAAAGTCAACCATAAGCTAAACTCCCTTCTTCATGTTTCTTTTAACATTCAGTACTGTATAAATATCTTGTTTATGAAGTTTAGTCTAAAGATGAAATTTAACAGTTTCAAATCAAATTGATCAATTCTCACTTAATTCATGTTAAGGCAAATAAAAGAGGGGCACTCAACGGTTTATTCGGGCAAATGTTTATTCTTGTAGCAGCTCTTCCTAGCTTGCAACTTTTTCAGAACAGAACAAAGATTTTTTTCAAAAGGATTATTATTAATCTAGAATTATGTTTGTAAGCACATAATCTAATGCACCTTTTATCTAAATTTAGTCTCTTTAAACGAATATGTGAAAGAATAACCTCATACACATTTGATTTCTTGAAATCTTTATTCTTGTAGGAGATTGTATATTTGCTTGCAATGGCTTTCCTGCGTTGCTTGCTTGGAACTTCAGAATAAACATTTTGGTGAATATGAAATAAAATAAATCGTTGAGTGCCCTCGATAAAATCTAGCAATGTCATACGTCTTATCGTGAATAAATTTGAAATAAAAGTTATTTCGTTTTAACATTTTGATTTGTTTTATCACATACATGGGCGTGTTTTAAAGATATAATTATGTCAACATGTACTTATTTGAGAAACACGAAACCTAAATATAATTCGTAACTGTGGGTTTATATTGCGGAAATAAATGTATGAGTGTCGAAGGGATCGAAGTGACTGGGCCCGATATGTGTTTTTATAACCTGAACTGGCGACGTCCTGTATATCCAAGTTGTTAAGCTGCGCCATGAAGCAAAACAAATAGAAAAAAAAAGACGGATCTGATCGACTTTTATGGGGTCTCTATGTGTGTGACATAAATGTAAAGGTCCGAAGTGACAAGGGTCCGAAGTGGCTAGTGCTCCATGTATTTATTTTACCATAGGAGTCTAATTATTTTCAGCCAGTCCTGTATGTCCATTTTATTGATCTGAGCATTGTATTCCAAGAACAGAAAGTATATTTAATAGTTAGATAGGGAATTAACAATTTTTACCTGAACTGGCGACGTCTTGAATATCTAAGTTGTTGAGCTGAGCCATGTAGCCCAAAACTGGAAAAATCACGAATCCCGAGAGAAAACTGGTCATGGTATTGACAAGGCAATAGCTTATGGCGTCCCTGTAATCAAGAAAAAAGCTTTAGATTTTTATGTAAGTATCATAGTTACATGTTATAGATCGAGGGATGATTTGATTGCGCATTTTTACTGGCATTATATCATGGTTGCTATAATTATTACACATTGGGATAGACTTGAGGAATCAAACCAATGTCATTTTATATATTAATATCTCGTTGATAAAATGTATGAAGTTGATGTATTTCATCCAACGTGTTTTCCCACAATGGCCGGTCGTTTGACCCCACCCTCGAACCGATTAGGGGATGAAATGATTTCTATATGAATTTTATAGAAAATATGACCATTTGAGTAACGTACTAAGGACCTCCTCTTTATGTTATCCAAACAAGATAAAAAGCAAACTTCATAAGGTTCGAATTACCCTAAATTATTGGACATGTTAATGTTTTATAACTCTAAAGATGCTCTTCACATTGAATGGGTGGGCTCAGATTTGCCAAATTTGGCGACGTTTCGACCGGGAACTTTTGGACCCCTTTATATTTTATATATTACTACAAAAATATAGGCGCCCCATGTTTTGCTAGATACTTTCTTTATTGACGACCAATATTCCATTATTTTGATCCACCAATGCATACCTGTACGAATTGTGATCGTATTTGTTGTAACTGCCGAGACAGGTTAACACCGCGTGACAAATGTCAAGTCACTTTTATGACCTAATGTATCATTTGGTTACATTTTGCCCATAGACTTCCTGATAGGATACCTTATTTTAACTAAAATCCGTACTCTATGCTTTTTTCAACGTTATCTTTAAATAAATATAAACTTTCGTTGCCCAAACTCTCGAATCTAAAAGAATTGAAAACATAATTATAAACTCAAGGTTAATCGGAGAATATGGATCCTGGATTCAATGAGCGCAAAACATACCTGTACGAATTGTGATCGTATTTGTTGTAACTGCCGAGACTGGTTAACACAGCGTGACCAATACTGTAGGAGAAAAGGACCTGAGTGCCTGCGTCCGTCCAGACCTAGTTTGAAAATAAAATAGCAACAGAATATATAGAGCTCCATGAAGGGCACTCCACGACAACATTTTTAAAAACTTGTCATATTGAAATATACAATAAGGAATCGCATTTAGACATCTACAAAAAGGTGTTTCTATTTTTGTAGCTAGCTGAGCCCACTGCACTCATCTACCGGGCTAGAATCATATAAGGAACACCTTTTATGAAAAATGAAAATAGTAATATTGCATT
>LQRL01168639.1:0-19700 GCA_001703475.1 Hydroides elegans | reverse complement strand
AACTTTCGCAAAAGGTGTTCCTTTTCTGCTCCAAGCTGGCTAGAAAGGGAGGAACAGCCCAGCTGGCTTGGAAAAAAGGAACACCTTTTTGCAAAAAAAAATAATGTTCAAAAACAATTATTTTGTTTTTCTTCGTTATCGTAATGATGTTTTAAGTTGATTTTACAACTTTTTGAAAAATATGTCGTGGGGTGCCCTTCCTAATATAAACACTATAACGACATATATCTCTATACTGGTCTGTTGCTATACATTTTCACGAATGAATTTCTGACAAATATAAAATTATTGAAAAATATGTTCTTCAGATAGTTGTAGCTAGAAGGTAAATTTTGAAAATTTATAGATCGATCAATTTTTAAAAAGAAACACCTTTTTTGAGGAAAAACATTTTTTTGAGGAACACCTTTTTTTAGGAACACCTTTTTTTAGGAACACCTTTTTTGAGGAACACCATTTTTGGGGAACACCTTTTTTGAGGAACACCTTTTTTGAGGAACATCTTTTTTTGAGGAACGCCCTTTTTGAGGAACACCTTTTTTGAGGAACACTTTTTTGGGGAACACCTCTTCTTACCTCCTCCATTCTTATAGCATAGGTATGGAAATCGCCAAACATTTCCCAGACCAACGCTTGAACCGATGAGCGACAGAAAGAAATCGAATTGCGTCTTCCACGTTTCGCGTTTCTTCATTTTGAGTTAGTGTTTCTTCGTCGATTCCTGAAATGAAAGAAAACATTGATAACGTGAGAACTTTCACATGCATATATTCATTATTCTTGTCGGATTAAAGGTGCATGTAAAGTTGTATCTTCCATGTGAAGGGTAGTGTCTAAAATACGAAACCATTAAAAATAATGTTTCCAATTTATTTAAAATATTTTTTTTGTAACAGAAACCCGTTTTCAACGTTTGTCATTTTGAATTTTCAGAAAATGGTCGCCGATTTTTGGAGTGCGTATTCTGAAATGAGAAAACACGTGAGAATCGTCAATTCATTCGAAATACTTGTTGACTTTTCGAAAAAACTGTATTCTATGTTTTATGAATCTCGTTTCTTCTCCTTAAATATGATGTTCTTAGAAATGGTTGTTCATATTGATGAGTGATTATTCTGAAAAGAGTAAATATGCAACTTATATATGACAATATATTTTGTCATAAATGCCCTTTCACGGACGATTACGACCAGACGCAAAACAGACAAAATATAGACTTGTGCATTTATTGAACATTGAGAAAACAAACATGTAAGCTACTTGAGCGATCAAAATACAAATACAACCAACCGGTTACCTCAACTCACGATTCCATAATAAACAAATGATCCCCCGGTTCATATATCTCCATATCAAACCGATGAAATAACTCAAAATGCTCCTTGCGCGCTCACTGCGCAACATTTCCGGATCATAACATGGATCGTCAAATACGTTGATTCCAATTGTTGACGGCTCCTTTGCCACGCGCCTTCGGCGCTAGAGTTATGTTTTACGAAACACACATTTCCGAGTTCGGTATCGATGTAGCTTCGATAATAATCGAAGGGCTCGCTTTCCAAAAACGACTACGACACGCCACGCCAGCGATTTCCTCAAGCGGCGGTTCGAACCCGTGCCCTTGCGATGGACACCTCGCGTCGACGTCTCCCGTCGGACAGCTCACGTCTGACTCCATGTCGACCGCTCTCGTCGAACACCCGGGGCTGAACATCAGTTATAAAAGACCCTCTTAACTATCCATCTTACGGGCTAAAGTCCTAAGATCCACGTGTTTGAATTACACGTTTACATTTTAATATTTGACTTCTTGTCTCATTAAAATCTTGTCAAAAAAATGAGCAAAACAATATCCGCTTAAGCGGCCCTCCATTTCCGCAGGTGGACTTTTTAACAACGGAGCGAATAATTTACGAATTACAATATTCATCAAAATTGTACCTTCCATAATTATCAAATTATTTTATTACGTTTGTTCATATTTATTTCACAATTTATAACTTTATCATTATTCCAGAAATTTAAATTTCCCACTGTTTACATATACCGTAAACCCGCAAAATATGCCCAGAAATAGGTATTACCGTAAAATAGTTAAAAATTGGCCCGGGACAGAATAGCGAAAAAAATCCTTTTTCCTACATATTTAAATTTTTCCATTTTTGCCAGCTAGGTGAAAGTGTGTGTTCTAGTTGTATTGATTAATTCATTTTAAACAGATTTTTGTCTGGAGATAGTAGACTACCACAAACGTGTGACGAGTCTCCAGCGTATGTTTTGCGACCACTTCAAAAAAAAAAACAACGATATAGTAAATCAGCCGATATTGTGTTTATTAAAATTCCTTGAATTTTGCAGTGACCGCAGAAAACGATATCGCCTTGACCTGGTATCTATAGAAATTTACGCATTTGTCGGGGTAAATAAAATAATCACGACAAGAATATAGTTTCCTCTTGCAGCGATTACATTGTAAATTATATATACAAAACAACAGAAGTATACAAATATATTCAATTCCCTTTTCCTATTTCCTATTACATGAATAACAAATGTAACAAAAAGTCACAATAATAGCGTATTTCCGATGATGAGGCAAGAAAACCCAATAAGACTAGCAATTAGCTGATCGAGTCTGACCTACCCGTACTTTTTATGATCATGTAAATTTACAACTATGAGTCAACCAAACCTTCATTATAAAATATAATACTCCATTCAAACAATAACAGATACACATGAACAAAAACTTTCTGTTCCAGATATGAATGTTTTAGTATTTAGGCTTCATTTAAATGTTACATAATGAAATATCCATCGTGTTTTTTTTGCTGATATGCTATTTGCTCTACATGTCAATTGCAACGAATGATTCAGGAATAAATTAATTTTCAATAGGCCCATCTTGACATTTTTAGTTCTTGTTTACAACATTCTTTGATTGAAAGTCTTATATATCATACCAAAAACTGGGGCATTTTTCTTGGCCTTTTATTTTATACAATTGAACATTTTCTGGATCCCAATCTGCGTATTATCTTACATAACTATGATAATACAAGATTTTTATTATATGTATGTATTCTTAAGGGTATCTACTTGTCTTTTGCTTGAACAAAACCCATTATATGTAAAGCAAAAAAATCTTTATTACCCTAAAAGCGCATTCTCGCAAATAAAAAAGCCCGAAAATAAATCCTCGAAACCCGAAAGCTCGAAAGCCACTTTTGTATAAAACATATCAATTTAATCCTTCTCTTAATGAAAAACGGGCTTTTTGGCATTATTTTCTAGTTATTTTTTGCGTGAACGCGCCTTAATTAAACAATTACGAACACAGTGAATCAAAATATATTTTTGTTCACGTTTTTAATGCGTATTTTAATCCCTCCGTTATTTGCGAAATGAAAACATTAACACGGTAAAACGATAACAATATGTTCCGCCTTCAATATTGTATACAAATTCTTCGATTTTTAATGCGATTTTATCAAAACCTCTCACCTACCTATCAAAAGTCCTTCTTTCACTTTTCACTAAATATTGCGCCTACAAACAGATCCTCAGTTTTATAGCCTAATTAATCAATGGAATATCGTGGTCAATATCTTTCAACAGCACGCAGAGAGAATAAATTTGTACACGAAAGAAAATAAAAAATACTTGACCGTGCCTTGGCAGAAAATGACCAATTATTGTATATTTTTCTCGATATTTCAAAATTTATTTATATGCCCCGTTGAAAGATCACATTTTTCTTGATTACCATTTTTTTGTTCAATTTATTTTTTAAAGACGATCACGTCAGTTTTAGAGCTTAATTAATCAATGGAATATCGTGCTGTGGTACAACGATATTTTTCAACAGCACACAGAGAAAATGAATTTGTACACAAAAGAGAATAAAAAATACTTGACCGTGCCAGATCATGATATGACCGATCATTTATTTTTATTTATTTTTTTTTCTATTTTTTTTTGCTATTCTTATCCAGTTTGTTTCATAACCTTTCAGAAGATCACATTCTTTTCTCAATTTATATTTTTGTTCCATGTTATTTTTAAAATATCACATTTTTTCTCAATTTTTTACTTTGTTTAATCTTATTTTTGAATGCTTGTATTATTGCATTTTGCTTCCAACCCCGACTGTTCATTTTCTTTTTTTTTCTTTTCAAACATTCATTGTTGAAAAGGAATTTGCAAAATCCCATTCACAAATGTGTTTACTTACTAACACGATTTTTGGCACTCTGATGAATTTAAGCTATTAACATGTAATGAATATAGTATTTAAAATGGTTATATTAATATTTTGAATAAAGCACAACTCCAAAAATCGAGAGGATGTTCTTATTTGGGGATAAACTGGCGTTTTGTAGGACTTTTCTTTCGTCACGGACGGGGAAAGGACGAAACGTCTAGTAATATTTATTCCACTTAACAATATTGCAAAGGCAATTAACAAAGTATCAAGTGTTGCGATTGTTTTCATGTGATTACGTTTACTGTTGCATCCTATCATTTCAACAAAGGAGCAATTGAAAAATATCAAAATCTGCAAAATGTTTAATAACCATACATCAGATCCCGTCACTAAACTAAAGGTCCGGTCTTTTTTTTTCTTTCATGCAATTCAAACCACTTTTTTGGGTAGTCACTGTTTTATATGTCTTTCCATGGTTAAGATTTTTGCAATATCAGCTACAATTAAACCAATATAATCATCGATTTTAAGTTGCATCGATATCTATATCCTTCAATATTCAGAAAAATGTAAGATTTTTCAGTCATATGCAAGAATAATGCAAAAAAATTAATTTAATATACCAGGTCACGCATCTTACCTTTTCATATAAACATTAATGTGGAATTCCGAATATGAAAAATGATCCAATCGAAATCTAAAGCAGATATAAACTATATCATAATTAATCCTATATAATAATTATGTTGTCTGTTGATGTACGAAATTAAATGATTATTTCTAATTTGCATTTAATGCAGTTATTTAACAGTATATCTTTTCTGTTTAAAACCTGATATTTTTTAAAACCTCCTTTTTGATTAGAGGGGTCAAACTAAAGAATGGTATGCTTCTTTCCTATACCATGCAAAATCAAGGTAATCACAACATTAAGACGAGATGAACATTGTATGTCCGTTGGTCTAGATTTTTGTACACACCTTAGTATATTAGGGAGCGGTTATATACACTGAATTACCGATTTGTGTAGTCGCATGTTATTATCACTGTTTTTCATTGTTCATGAAATTGTAAGGAGCGACGGGATTATTGCAACTTGTGATTTTATAAATTAAAACAAAAACAGTGAACAAAATATCAAACGACGACAAGAATCGCTTATTTAATATAATCGCTCCCTTATCTGTTGATTATCATTTTATGTTAATATAATAAATAATAATATACATCTATAAATATAATTAATGATTTCAATAATGAACCTAGTTCTTATTGATCTTATCTGAATGATTTTTTTTCACGCCATACATTCTTAAGGCAATCGCAACAAAATGACGCGATGTGCAATATATGTTCGTTGATCAAGATTTTTGCATTCCCCGAGGGCCGCGTTCACGCAAATAAAAAAGTAAAATAAAAGCTAGAGAACTCGAATACACTTTTGTATAAATAATATAGCCATTTTTTGTTAACGCACAAGTCGGGCTTTTTTTCGCGTTATTTTTTAGCTTTTATTCTGCGTGAACGTGGGCCTGGGAGTGTCTTCGAGCATTTTTTTATCACGTACAAAAAGTGTTTTTCAATTGTCTTCATTATTAGAAACCCAAAAATGCAACCTAAAAGTTCGCAGTATTTTTCAAAGCTTGACGCATTTTGGAATTCCCAAAGGAGTATATTGAATATGCCGTTTGTGAGTGGAAAATAGCTTGCAAAAAACCTCCCTGTGTGGCCAAGACCTTAGTATAGCGGGAGACAGATTATTTTGAATATATTCACTTCAATGAAATATTTATAATGATTTCAATACAAATTGAATATTCTTATTACATTTTTCCCATCAAATTACAAATTTTCTTTGTAAAACAATTCATTTTATAATAAAACTGAATTCTTTTATAAGTGTGCTTAATTGGACATTCCCGTGGTAAAGACAACGGTTTTGTGTTTTTTTTCCTGACAATATATTCAAAATTGCAAAATCGGGTTATCCTTAGTGATTTACAGGAGGTCACAATATCCTTAAAATACAGTTAGGCTAGGTCGTGTAAGATACGTCCTTTTAGAAAAATATATTGGCACCCGATAATTAATGTTCTCTTGTAAGACAAAAAGTGACTTTCAATTTTCTCAGATCAGCGCAATTCTTAACATGCAATTAGAAAGTCTACACTTATTTCATTTATTTTACCTTTAAGTGTTCACATTCATAATACCTTTAAATGATTTTCTACCGCGATATACAGCAGTAACGACAGCTATTCTTATATGTTCGTTATTCTACTTAATGAGAAAATCAGTTAAAGAACATGCAGTTAAAACCATTTCTAACCTAGTAGCTTAACTGCAAACATGTAAATGAAACTTTTCAAACGCGTAAACGAAGCGTAAACGGCATAACGAATAAATGATGTAACGGAGTAATGCCTTAACGGCTAAATACTTCAGCTCCTAAACGATAAACGTGTAAATGAAAAGAAAAACGCCAACGCGTGAACAAAACATTTAAAACGAACGAATTGGTCATCAATATTTATGTTAGAAATGACTTTAACTGAATAAGAACCCCTTTCTCTACTTGCCGTTTCTTGTAAAACATACCCTAAGTGATTAAATCAGGACCCGTATGCATGAAAACTCTTACATGTCTGAGTGTACTTACATTCTAAGTTCGACATCGATATCTCTGTCAATACTTTGAATTTCTCATTGAAACACTCTGAATAGCTTGAACTCGCTTCGAAAATTATAATATTATTTTTTTGATTACATAAATCTAACCATGAATTAAGATTTAACCTACTGAGTTAAAATATAAGTGCACTCAGACATGTATGATTTTTCATGCATATGAGCCCATGTATACCTTTTTTTGGTTTTCTATGCTTGCAAACTATAATAACCGAACAAATATATTTTATTTCTAGACGACAATTGATTACTGATCAAAATATATAAACCGCTGTCATAAATCTTGCCATAGCAAAAATTTGAATTACGGATGCATTGTATGTGCCATTTTAATGCGCGTTTATGTTAATCGATGAAAATTCAATGAGATACATTGAAATATATCTGCTCTATGATGGTATAGAACCAACTGCCAAAAGACTACGACTACGACTACTTTTAATCATTAAAAGTGTGATAACTTCGAATTCTTCTTCATTATAGAAAGGATTTAATATCCATATATCTACATAACCATTCATCTTCGAAAACGTACGTTTGATTTTAAATAAATTTAAACTGTTTTCTTGTAATAACTATTTAAAAAAGGAATGACCGGGTCATGGGACTGCCACATAACTACGAACGTCCTTCAATTATAAAAAGACATTATAAAGCACAAATGGCAGTGAGATTCTATGTTTTCATTCAGTACCAAGTCATGAGAGGAGATATGCGGGTGTGTTGGGTGCCTAGGGGGGATAGGGATTGTGGAGTATGAATAAATTAACTGCGAGAATACAAATGTGTCAAACCAGTGCAAATATTAATATCATTAAAAATTAGATATGTGGGAAGATCGTTGAAAGATCTGCGTTAATTCCCTCATATTGACGTCGCGGTCGTCGGGTCGTTGAATATATATGCCTCGTTATATACCTTGTCATATTTAAACAATGGCGGGACGTCGATTGGGTCTGTGGGGGTGGGGGACTTTTGTCAAAATGTAAAGGGATTTCGCCGGGGAAGGATTACTTTGGACTGAAACATATTTTAATTGCATATTTGTAATGCCTGTACAACTATCGAATAGTGATATGCATGTTCGTCATCATTTATGTTTGTTAGTTATATTTGTGTTATTGCCAGTCCTCAAATTGTTCTTTATTATATAAAGGCATTAATAGGACAAATATACGATTTATGGGAAATGATAAATATATGGTGCGGGTTATACATCGGTGGGGGTATGAGTCTACACCATAAATTACTATTATCAAAGCATTGGTATCTATGCTTTGATATGTTTTTGTCCATCAGAAATATATTACTTCCCCGCATCCCCTAGCCATTCAAAGCGCCCTCCCACCGCACATTACAATTATTACGACCTTGCATTTTACGTGTATCAAACGAGGGATGAATGAAAACACAGACTCCCATTGTTCTTTGTATGTAACCCATATAAAGGACTAGTTTTATCACGTTTACTTATTATGTACTGTTGTTCGTAGTAGTTTGGCAGTCCCGGGACTTGATCATTCCCTTTTTAAAAGAGTTATTAAGTAAAAACTGTTTAAATTTATTTGCAATCAAATGTACGTTTCCGAAGATGAATGGTTATGTTGGGATATGGATATTAAATCATGTCTATCATGGGAAAGAATTCGAAAGAATCACATGTTTTGTGAAAAATGTACGCGAAATCCTCGTAGTTATTTGACAGTTGGTTCTACTGCAAATCGAAATTGATTCTGATTTTCACATATATTTCATCACTAGAAAAAAAGTGTCATAAATCTTGCCACCCCTATTTGAAAAGTTTCATAAATGATGTTTTTATTAAAAAGCTTCAAACATTCCATTCTATACTCTCGTATACTTACATGATGAAAATTTAAATTTTAACTTTATACTTTATTACCCGTCCTATAACTCATACTCAGGTTATCCGTTTTTGTTTTGCCTTTTGTGTTGTTGTGTTTTACACTTAATAGAAACCTAGTTCGACCACATTAACGAAAATTCAGAAACACCAATAATGTTTTAATGTTAAACACGTATAAATGGTTTAGCCGGCCATTAACTTTGCTGGACATAAATCATACTTCCCACTTTCCAAATGGTTCATGTTCAGGATAATTAAACTAAAAGCTATGATAAATCTAAATCAAGCAAGACAAACTTGTAACGCACACTATTTTTAACGCTTAGAATAAATGTTCACCTTATAGCGAATCCGAACCGTCATTTCCAACTTAATCAAGCATTTTAAACGGGGAAATCGGTTATCTAAATTCCAATTCGTAAATCAGAATTCAGCTTTATATCTTGGGAGTCTATACGTTTTTTCAAAAGCTTATTTTTGTTGACCTATGTAAACTCAAATTCAGATAGAATAAAGATTTTTGTAAGATTTATACTGTTCACCTTATGGCGAATATAATCTTAATTTCATAAACCCTGTATAAAGCGACCCAGTAAGCACGAGACTTGTCTGTCAAATTGTAGAATAATAGAATTGAATGAAATATGCAATCATGTCTATACCTGAAACGTTAAGTACAATAACGAGCCTACATTTAGAGTCTACCGTAGTCACATTGCATCGCATATATGCACATGTCCTTGCTAGAGTAACCACGCATCAAGTAATTTATCAATAGAGTCTATTTGCATTCTGTTTATATTCTATTCACATATAATCTAGTCACTCATAATGCCATGTACTTGGTACTTGATTCAAGAAATATGTTCTATGTTTGTCATGATTTAACTGATTTTAAATTCGATTGGCGGAAATTACTAAAATAAACATAAAAATGAATGGAAAAAAGAAAAGGGAATTATGGCATGAAGACTCTATAGCTAGTCAAGGTTTAGTGTGCCAATATGGTACCTAAGTATATCTAGTCCAGATAATATGCCATCTAGATTTGACTCAGCGACCCTTATATTCGAATAGTGTATAACAAGTTAACAGTCGAATAGCATAATTATGTTTTGCTCAGTGTTGTGATTTATTTACCATTTTCAGTCAAAATGGCTCAATATATGATAAGTTTACATTTTATATAATTTTACTAGTCCTTAATTAACTATTCAATAAGTTTACATTAGATTTAGTTTCCATTCGCAATAAGGTGAACACTTCGCTAAGGACAAAAGTGCATTATCACTTTCATCTGGAACTCTTGTTTATCAATATATTCCAATGCTGTCAATACATTATACAGAAGACATGTAAAGCTGATGTTTGGTGTATAAAAATCGGGATTTATCATTAAAATCGATATCAAAATATTAATTTTATATCTCAACTTGTTGCATTTCCTCGCTATAAGGTGAACATTTATTCTATCTTATTTAAATGTTGATCAAAATATCATCAAATTGAATCAATTGAATATGACCTACACCAGGAGAAAAATATGACATACACCAGGGAAGACACAGAACAAAATCAAACACATTGGATTCCTCGATATTGACAATTAGGTAACCGTCCTTGCGTCAGTGAGCCCTACAAGTCTTGTATGTTATCTCATAACAGCGATATGTGAGTACCGTACAGAGGCTCTATTTCTAGTTATACACATAGTTGCAAAATAAACAAAATTGTGTTCTGCGTATAGACTTTACTTGTAGATTTGGAGCCGAACATTAGCATTGTATTCGAAAACACATGATACTGAAGCTAAATTAAAAACTATTTATACTAATTTTTATGGGGAAAATATGTCGTGATATAGTGTTTGGGTTCAAATTTCGGTTTCCAAACAACATGTATGATTAATAAGAAATAAATTAGGACAAATAACATAGATATAATCGTTTTTTTTTTAAAGATTGAACCGCTTACAAAATGTAGGGAGTAGAGTAACACGTAAGGTGAATATGTAAGGTAAATATGTTCAAAAGTCTCCTGCTATCAAATATCCCACCTTGATTACATATAATGAGACAATAATTAAACTATAAAACCATATTTTTTGTTTATGTCATTTAATTAAATGCATTTATCTACGTACATTAAGCTTAAGCACACTTTTATATTAAAAGAGAGTGATAAGATATTGTTTTCTGCATCCACGTTTCAAGTGCTCGTGATTACTCCAGTGAAGAACATTTATTATATTGATAGATTATATCATTACAGATCCACTTAGCGATAAGATTTCTATGATATCAAGTGGTCCAATAATATGTGCGTTGTAAATATTTATAACAAAGCAAAGAGAGCTAACATGCAGCAAATCGCAACATCGGAGTGGAACAAATAAGTTCAATTATCTATAGAAACTGCTCTTTTTTAAAGGATAAAAATGGATAAATATCACTCATTTTGAATAAATAATGTGATGGAAAAGGATTTCTAGTGACGGAGCAAAGATGGGCCGAATGAATACAACAGGGTGAGTCCGTATTTATCAAAATAATCATAAAGCCTATTTTTTTAGAATTTTCATTTTTTTGAGCTTATAATCAGTCAACTATGATGAGATAAACACTTTAAAATGAAACAAACACAAACATATGTATATAAGTATTGAATATTGTTCCATCAGTTGTATTTTAGTAACAATAAATTACAATTTTGATGTCATGAAATATGAATAGACAAATAGACAAATATTTTTGTGAGTTTATACATCATTCAAAACCACAACAATATTTAAAATGATTCAATCTTCAGGCTAAGCAAATGCGCTTCTTATAGTCTCATTTCTTATATAAGTTGATTTGAATTTCGAACTCTTGTATATTAATATGCGCTAATATATTCAGGAGAATAATTATATCTAAATTGTGTAATAACGTACACAAACAAATTTCGAATATTCATGCCACAAAAATGTTGTACAACACCTCATAGATTATTTGTCAAGCATTTCATTGAAACCCTTGTATATTGATGTGTGTCCATATATTTAGAAGAGTAATCATCTAATAACTGTGCAATTGCAGAGAAATCAGCATGTTTAACCACCAAAGGACCCATCGCCGAAAAAACAAGAAGCATGTGACTGCGTACACCGCCAATGAGGTGACAACAAAACATTGTGTCTACAATCGCAGTGTCTTTTCCGATAGACAAATGGCGAAGGCCTCGTTGCAAAACGTTACAAAGGCCACTTTGAACTCAACAAGGTGATTTTCTATCAATAAATTTACTTCAAATATGTCCTTTGAAATGTTACGATTTGGTTTTACTTGTTGTGCTGCAAGTAAATCTCTTAATATGAGATGATGTATGTTCCCCAGTTGTGTCTATGAAAATATAAATTTGTTGTATTTATTGCCTGCGATACACATGATGATAAATGAACACGTACATTTTGAGAGCGCCAAGAGCATGCATAAAGCACTAAAATGATTTCACAAAAATGTATTATGCTTATGGTTTTATCATATGTTCTCCTTCTTTGAAACGCTTGTTAACTAATATGCACATACATATTCAGAAGGTTAATCATCTTTAAATTGTGTTTTTACAGAAAAAGCGGTATGTTTAACAACCATCAAACCCGCTCCGAGAAAATACAGTGTGTCTACAATCGAAGTGCCTTTTGCGACAAGCTAATGGCACGGCTGCCGTTGCCAAAACAAGTCCCAAAGATACCGATTGAGGGTTTGTTTACGGATACTAAAACTAAAGTCGATAAGGAGTTTGGAGGAGATATTGACGGATTGGTAGAATCAATGTCACAAAGATTGAGAAAATTCTCGAGAATGCGGTTCGCAGGTTTGCCACTGGTAGAGCTTGTGTATATAAATTTTCTTATCGCTGTGTATTGCATGGGATGCTATGATGCCCATTATTTGGCACAAAAACACTTTCAATTGCAAAACTTGATGATGGCGATCCAAGTATTAAATCGAAGTTTGGATATCATCATCAAAGATGAAGGTTTTGAAGATCAGGATTATTTCATAGGGAAATCATTGGTTGCTAAGCATTTTGCCAGTATCACTTGCAAAAGTATGTTTCACCGTAAAGGGCGGAAAAACAAGGTACTTCGCATGTCAAGGAAACAAAATGTTGACATTATATTTAGATACCTGGAGCGCACAAAAATAGTGGAACATCATTTACTGATGTATCTTTATTTGGAACGTGGCAAAATAGTGCCAAATCAGTTAAGTCTAGGTTCAAATTTTTTAATTAAAATGGCAAACAGTTTGATTTGTTTTGACAAACCTTTGCGCATTATATCAGAAATATATCAGAGAGGATTAAAATGTCCACCATATATTGAATGGATTTTGCTTTTGAATAGCGGTAATTCAAATATGGTTATGAATACGTTGTTGGAATGTCCTACCGCTTTGTTTGAGTCACTTGGATTAAATAATATAACTCCCATTATTCAGCAAATGCTGGGTCTGGACGACAATGACGACATCTCTTCGGAACAACGCATAAAAAATATTCAATATGTTAACTGTCATCCATTCGGAAAGCTTATTAGTTTAATCATTCCTAATGAACTACGTGAAAGCATGGCTTTGACATATGTTCAAGAGGAGTCAGCTTCATCGCAATCAAGCAGCTCAACACATCACATAAGACATAAAAAGAAAACAAGAAAATCTAAAGTAACAGATAACCAATCACGTCAACTGATGGTGAGGGAAGAGATGGTATCAGAATTTGATATTGTGCTGGGGAAATTAAAATATGACAGTGATTTTGCAACTAAGGTTGCTGGGTGGTCAAATGCGCTGAGTGAGGGTGAAGATTTTTATAAAATAAGTATTTCATTAATGAAGGAACCATATTTTCATGCTGTTTGGAAGTCACTATTTAAAAAAGGAATCGCTCAGCAATTAGTTGAAATATTTGCAGATGAAGGTGGTATTATAGGCAAAGTATCTGAACCTTACATGGATAACTCTGACTCAGACGAAGAAACAATCAGTGACACAGAGGCCCGTTCTTCCGAACTGGATAATGAGGTCAATGAAAACGATAAAACGAGCGACATTGATTCTGAAGGACACGTCGGTCTTTCTGATATTGACAGTTCAGTGAAAAAGTACCGCGGCCGTCCACCCACACCAGAAAGCTCCTTGTCGGATACTCCTTCCCATGACAGCGATATGTGGATACCGGATACGCGTTCCCATGACAGCGATATGTGGATACCGGATTTAGACTAATGCAATTATTATTAAAGCATTCCTTGGTTAATGATTTACTATGGAATTCTACAACTCTATATCAATCGATTACATATATTCGGACGTTATTTTATGCTTTTGTAATCAAACCACAATTCTATAGATACTTTAGATAAGCTTTTGGACATTATATATATTGCAGACACATGAGCTTCAAAACAGGTAAAATATATCAATGAGAACTATATAGTCACTGACATAGATACCAAGGGAAATATCGTTCTTTTGGTTTTTTGGTTTTTGATATTTCGGTGAATAGCTACCGTGTCGGATATGCCCTTCCATGACAGTGATATGTGCATACAGGATATTGACTTATGCAATTGTATACGTCGAATGCCTTGATTTATGATCAAATTCGTGGATAAGCCAAAGTAAATAAGTAATACAAACGATTGTGCTATCCCGTGTTAGTAGGATTGTCAATTGGAAAATAGAATAATTTGCAGGATATCATGCGTTTGTCTGTACAATCGTTTAACTTAGCTAGGTAACTTTGCTAAGTAACTTAGCGAAGTGGCACCTAAGAAAACTTATGACAAATGTTGCAAAAACCTCTTATGCAAAGAGGTTAATCAAATTACATTTATGACAAGTGATATATAATCTGAAAGACACGTCGGCCTTTCGGATATTGACAGTTCAGTGAATAAAAACCATGGCCGTACCTGTCCTCGAAGAGCTCCAAGTCGGATGCATCCTACCGTGACATGGATATGTAGATAGACACTGTAAATAGTCTTATTCAATTACAATTATAGCATCCATTGATTGTTAATTGAGTACCAAAATGATGAATGCGCCAATCAAATCATGATTCTAAATTCAATTGAGATACCTTATCGTAAAAGTTCTACCATTTATTTAAAACATTACAAATATAATATCATATACAATAAATCAATGACAATGTTTGCAAAAACCTCTTATGCAAAGAGGCTAATCAAATGATATCTATGGCAAGTGATATATAATCTAAAGAACACGTCGGTCTTTTGGATATTTACAATTCCGTGAATAAGAACCATGACCGTGCCTGGGCTCTGTGACCTCCATGACGGTTGAATCCTACCGTGACAGCGATATGTAGATAGACACTGGATATTGTCTGATACAATGACGATTAAAGCATCCCTTGAATTTTTATGAAATACCAAGTTGATGGATACGCCCATCGGATAATGATTCTAAATGCAATTGTGATATCTAATGCTAATAGTTCTACCCTTTATTTATAACTTTGCCAATTAAATATCATATACAATAAATATATTTAGATGACGCTTATATTAATTGATGTTATGATTGTAATCATTTAAGCAACATCATTTAGTGACGATACCTTTTTTTCTTTCAAAAACTGAGTCATACCTTGCAATGATTGAGATGTGATAATGATGTGGTTAAATGACAATTAACAAAGCAATATATAATGGTCGAGTGATCAAATATAAAGTGGAATCCAATACTTTTTTGTTTTGTTAATTTGTGTCTTTATATTTCTTATGTATATATTTCGTTTTTAATGCAAACTGTATAATGAAAGATAATTACATATGTTCAATATTTGATAAAATAGAATTATTTCGTTATAACTTCACGAATTTGTTACTCAGTCTATGTGAAACTGTATTATTACAAAGTGATTGTCTATTTACGTGTCAAGGGGTTTTTTATCAGACACAATCAAAGTATTTGTATATTAGAGAAATGCAAAACCCAGTTTTGACTTATAACATTGTCAAATAATCAATTGCGTGATTCTGTGTTCTGCTATGTAGTATACAAAATGTGCATATGATAGAAATGTATGTACAAAATGATAAATAATTAATCATCAATATAGCAGGAATATTATCATGTCAAGTTACTACAAATAATCAACAATTTTTCTAAGATCTAATTTTTGATTTCGACATAAATATTGTGGGAAATATGACAGGTTTATGACAAGACAGTAGCAATGAACACTTTTTTAAATGTATTGAAATTGACGTTAAGTTTTGCGTGGTTTTGACAGTTTTGTTCGTTGATAATTATTTGAAGATGTAGTTACATTCTTCTAAGGAAAAGTTTTGAATATGTGCAAATTTCAATATTTTGATTTTTAATTGTTAAGCTCTGTATTTCCATATAAATGTAAAAAAATCAATGAGGCCTCAATTGTGTTTGATAGCTATAGATAATTGAACCAACAAAAAATGCATTGGATAAATTTGAATAACTACATCAATTCGTGATCTGGTAGCATTGATGCAGATTAAAGTTTGAAAATATTTGGTAATTATAGGATAAAAAATGAAATATTTGATGTTTTCAAATGATTATATCTAATCAACTATTCACATATGAAAAAAGTTTTGACAAAGAGTGAGAAAAAGAGCAAACACTATGTTAGTTAAGAATGAGATAAATCCTGAACGTATAGGAGTTTGAGGGAAACTTTACACCAGACAACGGAGGGTGAGAGTTTCCCTTGAAAACCTAATTCGATCTATTTCTCTAATTTAGATTCTGATTGAACAAATTGTCGTAATACTATTACTTTATGTAGTCTCAGTCCTCATTTATCCCAGTTAGTAATCTTCATCGTCACCTTGAAATTCATTCAATTTAATTAGGAAGTTTATTTGTCATATACGTTTTTTAGGAATTTTATTAACTCTTATGTTGAAGAAAGTTATTACATTGTGTCCAAAGAGTAAAGTAAAAATCCATTATCACAAAACAATGTGATAAATTGTCACAAATAGACCTATATAGAATTTGACATAGATGTAGTTTTAATTCGTTGTAATGTCCCCTTAAGTTGAGAGGACCTTTAGAGGGAATCATTTAGAACGCGCGATTATTGAACTGTTGAGATCATTTCTTTCTTTCAATTTGAGCCCATATTAACACATTCCGATACTACTTGTGTTGACGTTTATGTCATGATCACGTTACTTTAAATGATTTTAAGATATTGTCACAAAAGGATTTTATTGACGGGACATACGAATGAGGGATCAGGGGGTACTTTGAAAGTTGTTTGCATATTTTGCTTCGAGTTTAAGTGTAAGCCGAAGTTATAGGAAATGAAGTCTAAGTTGATGTTAAGTAAGTCAAAATTTATTATAATGTTAAGGAATATAGTATTTCAGTAAAAATAAGCTTAAATGGTGGCATTCGTCCTCAAAAAGTATAAGTGTTTTATGACGATTTTCATTTTATGTTGAATATTTAGAAGGACATGAGGTTATTTAGCAAAGCGCTGAAATGTTAGCATAAAATCACAGTTTTTTTAGTCTGAAAAATCTCAGTCTAAATCTTTTGCAACACTCGAAAATCATAACCAAATAACTATTTCATTCTTAGTTAATGCAGGGGTTGCCTACTCGTCCCATAAATGGCGGGTGACCCGTCTTACCCTTGGGCAAGCGGAATTCCGCAAAATTAGTGGCGGGATCCATATCATATTTAAAAATCCATTTTAGGCCATAATTGTATAAACTCTAACTATCGAATATTGATTCTATATTTATTTCAAATCATATGATTAATAATATAGAGGGGAGCCCAAAATGGCCCTCACTGGGTAAGTAACCTTAAACACTTACTGACCCGGCCTAAAACGTACTGTCCTGACGTTAAAGTTTCAATATTCGATATAATTATATTTTCGAGGGCTCGAGGGCGAATGAAAAGTAAAACGAGTCGTCAAGATAATGCTCCGCACAAAAATGGAGAACGAGAGAAAAAGAAGGGTTGAAAAACTCCTATATGAGAAATAAACTGGCTTTATAGAGTGCATCATATTATCAAAAAAAAACGGAGTACATACTCATCAACTAGTATACCAGATTATAATTATATCAACTAATTACATATGCATGTTAGGTATTAGCTTTTAAATATTAATGTAACTGTATGTTCCATAATTTTGCTGCATAATTAATATTTTAACGCATTAAAATAAAAGCTACTGGCATTTTATTACATATGAAACATTTGGATTTCAAACGCACATTTTAATGTGCGCATATGATACATGCATATACAAACGTGCTTAATAAACACGCAATTTTTATAAAAAAATTGATCAATAATTAAATCATGATTATGAATTTCAAAAAAACAAAGAAGGGCACTTCACGCCACATTTTTTCAAAAAAAGTGAAAAAATTGCTTTAAAACAACTTTTAAGATACGGATAGCAACAAAAAAAATTAACATCAGAAACAGAAAAGGAACACCTTTTGCGAAAAGGTTAAGTATTGCAAAATAACCCATCATATATTGCAAATAACAGTTTATAAGACAATCATATGTATGTAAAATCAATTTCTAAATAAGTATTTTCTTTACTTTAAGCAAGAACAATAACATCATTTTAAAAAGATATTCAAACCTCCAAGCTGAACATTATTTTTAATATAATAATCCTATGGTATTCACATCACTAACTGTCATATAGTTTGGCACACTTGTTCATGGTATGATTCGCATGCTTAAATCTGGTAAAATTACGTAAGCGAAATTGTTATTGAAAGCCTAACATCATTGCGATATTTGCACATTCACTGATAAGCATAACATTTATTCTATATCCATATCAGAGTAAAAGTTTTTTTTCTGATTAATTTCACAATATGACATAAAAAAAATAAAACCTCCGTTTGGCTTCTGATATTGTTTTTGTTTTGTTTTTATATTCACTTTTTTATAATAATAAGTTTTATAATCCTTGAAAAATGACAATAACATAAGTGTACATCTTAAATTTTGACATGCTCTTCGGAATTCGGCTTGCCTTAACTTAACCCGTTGTCTCCTTTTTTATAATTCCAACTGGATGTTGCGATTTAATCAGTCTGGTTATCATCTGAATCCAAAAAAAGTATCAAGATTTGATAAAATACCTCAAATAATCTTTCTCATTCAATTGCTTATAAATTAAATTCGCAATAAGGCACTGGGCCAAGGCCTTTACGAGTTTAATCGTATAAGTTTGTACACTTGAATCTTATTGAAAATACGCAAGCTATATTTTTATTTAAAGTTTAGCTTCAGAGTATTCAAATTAATTGACGTATTTACATACAATTCATCCGATATCCAATGTTACAGATGTCTTTGATAAACTGTACACTTCAACTTTTTAAAATTATTTTTGAATTACCACTGTGCGTCAATTATAACTTATTTTCTCTATTTACAGAACAGTCTTTATGTAAAATTTGCCGATAGCATTAGTCGATATCTGGTATCCACATATCGCTGTCATGAGATGGTGTATCCGACATTGAGCTCTCGGGTGTACAGGGGCGCCCGCGGTACATACTGACTGAACTGTCTATATCCGAAAATCTGACCTCCCCTACGGTATCTCAATGGCTTGACCTGGGCATAGTGTTCGCGTCTGTGTCATTCCGATAGGACTTGTCCTCAATATGGTCATCATCTGAGTCTGAGTCAATGGTGAGAGAATTGAAGCAATACCTCATGTACTCTCCCTCAATCATTAGTTTCTCCATTGCATCCGCATTATTGCTTTCAGACATAACGTCCACCAGTTCAGTTACGTTGCTTGCCTTACGCATTGATTCAACAAAGGGAAACATAGCGTTTCCCTCTAAATTTGTGATAGCATGGAATAGAT
>LQRL01168629.1:9494-19955 GCA_001703475.1 Hydroides elegans | reverse complement strand
TGTGACGCAATGTTTTGCGTAGAAATACTGTGACGTAAGCACGCAAATGCATAAGAACAATGGAACTTGTAAATAAACACACGTTAAAGCAAATATATTTAAACAGTGATAAAAAGTTATCTAGATTACAAGTATAATGTTTAAAATCATTAGGAATAAAGTTTTTATTCCTTTGTTTTGGATTATATACTTTATTACCAGTTTCAACGCATATTACTTGATGATTTGAGGTATGTAGATTTTTATGTTCGTTTTAAAACATGGGTTGGAGACTTGCTAAAAATCAGCATTAAAAGGGCCTGGGTGACGTCCGTTTTAAACATTATGTCACCCCGTATGTCACTCTCATCTAGGAATAAAATGTGAGATTTGGTATCATATCTAATAAAATCCTATCATGTGAAAATTGCTTCAAATACGATAGAAAAATGTGTATATTACCATTTAACCATTAGTTAAACGCCAACTACTCCATAAAAGATTGGACCTGAAAGATCATAGGATTTGTTGACATACTAGTAAACTTTGTACTATTGGAAACATATAAGGATTAAGTTAAATTTGATACAATTTTAGATTAAAATCTTATCGTGGTATTATTTCTTAAAATACAATCGAACAAGAAAGTCGTGGATTGTAAATCCCCCGTCCCGACTTTGGACCTGGTCACACGGGAAGATATTTTTTTTGTTTTCAATACAAACTGCTGGCAATGTATTCCTCTTGCGAAATCGAAAAGGCAACGTTCTTCCCCTCAAACGTAAGACAAAATCTTATAAGACATCTTAACGTCAGCATGTGATTCTTAGTTACTATTGATGGCTTGCCTGAAAAAAAAACAAATTTAATTGCACAGAGGAAAAGTCTGATCATCAAAAATGACAATGAATTGTATGGATGAAATATCTGACCAATCGTCAAATAACGTGGCCGAACGGATATAGTGGTTGACTCACGACTTGAACGAGTGTATAATAGCACTGACCAGACTGTGTGGTGAGTTCAAGCCCACCACGGGGAGCACACAAATGGTCGACATTGTTTTCTCGAAAATTTCACAAAAATAACCTTGCGAAGCACACGAAAAACGAAAGTCCAAAAGTCGCCAAAATTATATTTTGCTCGAACATTTTAAAAAATCTTGCAAGGCACAGCTTCGGTATATAATCTGTCTAGCTGTATAGTTTAATCCACCTAGAGTGAACGGTTATTGAGATATTGCATGTACAAACTCATATGGACGGACTGACGGACGGACAGACAGACGTACGGACGGACACGGTGCGTTTCTATATCCCCGCCCCTGGCTATAGAGGCGGGGGATAAAAATTAGTAGTTTGTCATCCAACCCGATGTAAAACGCAAATTACTTTATGGAAGTCTATGGGGCTTTTTCGTTCACAAAACATTGTGGCCTACCAGTAAATTTGGTACCGTTAGAAAAAAAGGACCGTATAAATCTGGAATAAAGATTCTATCGCGGGAACGTGCCGTAAAATAAAATCTCAAAAGTGTATATTGCCATTTAACCACATGTTTAAGGTTTCGCTGTTTTCCATTTGAGGCAAAGCAGATGATGCTCATAATACCTATGTTCACAGATGCAATATAGAGGGGGGGGGGGCTGAGCAAACAAAACTAAAGTGTACCAAAACGGACGATTTAAACTGCCATGCGAAATAATTTAAAATTTGCAGCATGTGTTTGCAAGTAAAGTTTAGAACAAAACTGCTGAACGTTGGAGCAGCCATGAGCAGAAACAGACGATATAACAAAAAAACATTTTCCTCCTAAATCAGCGCTAAAACCCGGCAAAAATAGTAGATAAGAAAGAAGTTATCTCATTAAAGGAGTGGTTTCGTATTCGCCTTTCTTTGATTTAAGTCTTATATGGATTGAATAACAAGGGGTGAATGTATCTAGGTAAACGATAATGGGGATTTCGGTGAGGAGTCTTGCCTGAGATTGGACACGTATGATAGAGACATTTATAAGAGAATCTAGGGTCGATCAATTGGTAGGGGGAGACGATGAAAGGTGACCCAACGGCTTTAGGGAAAGTATGTACAGAGATATGGGAGGAAGAATGAAATAAGTTTAGGTAATGAGCAAGACCATAAAAAACGTATTCTACCGATAAAAGGGATCGTGAGGAACGGGGCGATTTATGGAAAGAGGCCAGGAAGATGCGCCCAATCGAGGGTCGATGAATCGGTATGGAGGAGACGGGAAATGGCGTGTCCAACCGGAAAAGGGGATCATCAGGAGCGGGGCGATTTATGGGCAGAGGCAAGGGAGATGCGCCAAATTGAGGGTTGATGAAATGGTATGAGAAATGAGGGCTTTGGGGTAGATCGGGAGGAATTGTTTTCGTCAGGGGGGAAGCGCGGAAGGGTTGTAGCTTGCGCATCTCATCGGAAATCACAAAATCATTGGTACATAAATAGATAATACCTATATAAGACATGGCCTTGTAGCTGAGCTTTCAGGGTAACATTATTATGTCGGCTTGAGGGAGAAATGATATATAGAATGTGTTTAATGTAGCTAAAACCACGCATTTCACTAGGATAAGTTACCGTGAGATATTTAAACGCAAATAAGCTCAGGTGACAGCTAAGCATTGTGTGTTTGGTGAGAAGTGCACGGGTACATTGAATGGATGGCCAAAGAGCCTCACAAAGAAAAAAGGCCATGTGACTTTAGATGTATTTTAGTAGGATACTGGGGTTGGGCGGGAAGGGACATCGACATTTATATAATTTTGCTTACCATACTCAAACCAACATATTCCAGCCTTATATGTATGAACGATCGGCGAGCGTGCCTACCAAGTGAACTCTGAGAAATGTATTAGCGAGGAACGATAGGAGAGGAGACATGCCAGCATGAGGGAGGGTCACCCCTGTGGCCCGTAGTCGCATAAAAGCGGGATTTGCGAAAGCCCCGGTCGCCATACCAATACCAATTTCAACCTTAATAGAAAATGTATGATTATTTGGTTATAACAATCAGAAAAGTTACTCATATACTTTATGAGAAATTTATGCGAATTTTTTAAAGGTGTTCATCCTGCAATACAGGCCAAATGTGAAGTGCGACGTCTATCAAATTGGCTGGGGTTTAAGGGTTGGGAAAATGGGTTGTAAACATTCTGAATAATTGATAGCGAAATGTCGACATGAATCTCAATATTAAATCTACTGACAAATATATCTACAAGGGGTATACAAATAGGAAAAGTGACATTGGATGGAGTTGAAGGAAGGGGATTTGATAATTTTTCATAGCCCTTGCGTCCAAATCGGAAGGTTGACGCTTGGCAGAGTTGAAGCGAAGAAGAGGGGATAAGATCTTTAGGGCAATTCCAGCGTTACCCACGTTACATTTCTAGCTGGTTTCGCATGTTCCGAGAGGCCTAGTGAGCATAGTTCATGCAGTTCGCCCATAATTCTTGTGTTTCTGACAAGGGAAGAGGGTAATCTTGATGATTTAACAAACTAAAATGAATTCATTCCATACATAAGGAAACGGGAAAGGGTAACATCGTCGTTACCCACGTTACACAATATGTAAAAGCATGCTCAACTTCAAGCTACAAATCTTCAATGTTATATCATACTCAATACCTCAATATCTCCGCTATGTTTGAGGCTAAAAATATCAACTCTACCCTTACTTATATCTTAGAGACTATGAGTCAAAATGATAAACAGTCGTCGTTACCCACGTTACCGTTACCCCCGTTACAAGCTATTCGGTTTAGCTGTGTCGATTAGTAAGTCTTCTAAAACGATCAATTAGGCTTTATACGTTATTGACCAATGAATATAAGTCAACATATGTATACTCAAACCATTTATTGCAAGAAATAGAATAACATATTATACACTAAATGAACTCTTAATGATAAATAAGGTTTAATAAGACACGGCTGCCTATTATTCGTTCAGTGTTCCATAAAGAAACCTATTATCAAGTGATAAACTATACTAACTTCAATATGTAACCCTTAAATAACTATACTCAACTACAATTCTAAAGTATATTTGAAAGAGAGTTGACTATTCTAGAATTTGGAAAATATGAGGGTTGTGCTCTATGTTCGGGAATTTGAGTTGGAACTCTAATATTCCAAATTGTCTTTTTAAACAATGCATATACTTTCAAATTGAAGAAAACATCTATGTCAATCAAAACAGAGTTTCAATTTAACCCGATCCTTTGCCTTTTGTACATAAAAATACTTATAGATTTGCTACATTTTACCTTTTATAATACACCAACAATTGATGGAACCGATAGTAATATTAATTCGAAACTGTAAATAATCGAGTGTTATAAGTCAAAATCACTCAATTATGTTCAAAACCTGCCGGCAAGTAAGAAGAAGAATCGCTATCTAAGATTTATCAAAATTTTGTAATAGCCAAATTTATTTTTTGTTTTATGTAACGTGGGTAACGAAGATTGTTATCAATAAAACCCTATTAAAATCAGAATATCGGCAGTCTATAGGAATATCAACTCGTGAAATGCATTGAACACCTGGAAACATTAAGATATTTATCAATAACGTATAATATATGCCGTTTCATGATTATGATAGGCCTATATTAATGTTTTTTTTTGTTGGAAAAAGTAGAAAAACATACGATAACTATAATGTTTAGCAATTTATATGAATCGTTGACACATGTAATTATTCTAGCAAGTAAACTGGCACCCCTGGCCTAGCTAGACTACGTTTTTGATGATTACCTATGTTTTTCGATTTTTTTGTCGTTACCCACGTTACAATATTCTTAGCAAAATTACTCCTTAACTATTCATCGTACAAGTTTGATTTGCATATCAAATTATTCAGCATCTCATTATGAGCTTCTTGTATATCTAACAGTTTATTAGTCCCATGCATTTCGGAGAAAAGTTAATATATTCGTTATTTCGTTACCCACGTTACATACTATTTGACACCTTAGGTACAGGCACTTTTTTGGAACATGTTGAGGCCCATATGTTTTCATTCATTTTTGCTATTTCTTACTATCAATATAGGGTGAAACGTCGAGGGTGAAACGGTGTTAATACCATATATCATTTTGAAGATATTCAACAATTGATACATCCACCCAAAACGTATCTTCAAAAACATAATTTGTGTACTTTCCCTCAATAGGCGATATATTTCCTTTCGATGAACAGAGGTGAACTTATATTGCGTTTTAAATATTTAAGATATTATTTCTAATCGAGAAACTATTAAGCATGGATTAAATTCAATTTAAAAATACGCAATTCATGTCAAAGTTACATGGAATCGCCCTTTAGCAAAAGCAGCCACTATTCAACACCCCTGGATCATCAAACAAGCTGATCAGCCTTTAAAGAAATACCAGAATAAATACCCTTTATTTTTATTAGCCGTTGATATGGAGGTCTTAACATTTTTATACATGCATCCATGGAGCCGTTTAATACAAACAACCGTCCTTGCATCTTATCAATGCACTGCATTGAAATTACCTATGAATCATCCATTGCCTACATACTTGCTTAGACACCCTTAACAAAACGGCTATTTCGCAACACTTTGTGTGTTTTGTCTACGCAGCTAATTTTTGCATGCCAAGCAAGTTTTTTGGATTTCGTTTACAGTACGTTATCTTTATATCAGCTCACTCGTTTTTGAGCCTTTATTTAATAAACGATACTATGCTTAACACTTTAAAGATGGATTAATATATGGACTAGAAATGTACTACCGCAAAACGGCCCGGGATATATATAAACAAATCTAAATAGTTTATTTCACAATTTTACCATTTTCTAATGTCTGCATAAGCTGACGTTCCAACAAAAAATTATAGACCTACATGTAGCTGAAATCATCAACGAATTATGTATATTTTTTATTGCAACCATAATTATATATATTTCCTCTTTCATACACTATTTTGTTATTTATCATTCATTCGATCTATCTTAAGAAGTGTCTTTATTATGAGACATAGAAAAAAATGTATCTGGTTGATATATCTTATTGCAGCTGTAATTGTGTATTCGAAATCAAAAAATGATTAGCCATATATTTGCGATTTGCTGCTTAACAATTCAAATAAAATAAATTAGTAAACTTGTACTAAAATGTATTTTCGTTTATGTATAATAATTTTACCAATTAACATTATTACATATCGTTTATTTTACCATTTAAATATTTCTTTCTATTTGTATTTTTGAGTTCACTGGATTGTCTGAGTACTTTGTTTTCCACCTGCTATTTAAGATGTTGATTGCCACTTGCTTCATGTATGAAGTAACAATTATTTTGCGCAATGTGAAATAACGTCGATTATTGTTACCATGCAAATTCTATTCGATTTATTTAAAATACGATTTTATCACTTTAAATGCATTTTCTCTGTTTTGGTTATTTGATTGCTATAACTAATGTTCTAAAATAGGTTAGATACCCAAATAACAGTTCTTAATATTTCGAAGGGGAGCTTATCTTTTATCTCCCATTTCATAGAATTAAAAAGTGTATCAAAATTATATTTACGCACACTACTTAAAGATTACTTAATGACTTGAGAAATTGGCTAAACAACGCATTTGTGTAAAAACAATAGAATAATACTGTTAATATCTCCACATCTTGAATATATTTGATAAAAACATATACGTGAAATTAAATGCGAACAACTACATAATCACCATGTGATAATTGCCCACGCTCAACCGGAAGTAAATTTTAGCAGTAATAGGATTGGTACCCGAAAACATGTGAATTTTATAAAGGCACGGTGAACGCTGCGCGTTCACCCGTGCCGATTAACTTTTTTAAAAGTATGTTTTCCCAGCATATGTAGACAATTTCAGTTTAAGAATTGAAAATAAAATAGTTTGAAAATGCAAAAATAAGGTTGGTTGGAAATTTCGCTTCCATGGCCAAATAATTATATTGAATATTCAACTTTTAATTAAACTAGATAATGGTTTTCAAAATTCTGGCTTTTGAAATCGATTTCAATTCGACGCTTTAAACGCTATGATAAAATAGGTTTTTATGTTTTAATTCGTCGTGGTCATGTTAAAGATCCAACACAAAATGTCATCCATCATCATTTAAAAACAGAAAATTATAGCGCCATTTGGACATTTGTTTCAGAACGACGAGTGAATCAATTAGAATTCATGGTTTCCAAGGCATTAATGGTGGATACAACAAGGCTATATTCACCAAACTATTCAAACCGACGACGCAGTTCCGACATTCATCAATATGGCGATAGAGAATGAAAGAAAGAGAAAGAAAGAGAAAGAGAGAGGGAGGAGAGAGAGAGAGCAAGAGAGAGAGAGAGAGAGAGAGAGAGAGAGAGAGAGAGAGAGAGCAAGAGAGAGACATCGAGAGAGTCAGAGGGAGATAAACACAGAAGGGAGACGAGAGAAAAAGAGGAAGGAGGGGGTAGAAGAAGAGCAACGTAATTCGAATTAAAATGTTGATTTGAAGTTTATTAAAATGAGATTAATGCAAAATAGTATTCCTATTTGTTTAAATATTCAATTTATGAGATATTTTACTGTCTTAAACCGTTCTTGTTCTAAACATTCCGTGAAAAAAACTGCAAGGTTTATTATTAGTGGTAAAGTATTTGGTATCAACATGATTTACATAACAACATATATGAGTAACGCATTTTATTTGTCATATAACATCTTAAATTGACAATTGAAAGAGTATAAACTTAAGACAAATATGAGAACCGCATAGCACCATTCTATGTAAGAGTGCAACTATATATCATCATGAGTTCATGTATAATATTGCCCATTGAGAAACCCCTATATGAGCGCATTCCATAGCAAAACAAAAAAGGGGATAGAACGCTTATTATTTTAAGATAAAACTGTTCTGACCATTTATATATATATATTTTGGTCAAAAATGGAAAAACTTGCGGAAAGGTCCAAGATATTCTAGTGTTTTGCTATTTTAAACATTTTAAATCTAATATGAAAACACGTTGATCAGCTTTTAAAATGCCAGTATAATCTGCATTTTTAGTAAAGGTAGAATTTTTATTTATCGTTTAACAGAGGTCCTAGCACTTTAATGTGTGATTTTATAAGTCTTGCTCATTAACAACAACTCAGTCACTGCATGAGATCATCATGCTGCATGTTACACCGCATTGAAAAAGACTGAGTCATCTAGCCACTGACTGCCTACTTGCTTGAAAACTCAAAACAAATCATCCAACAGTGGATATTTCACAACAATTTGCATACGTAGCTATTTTTGCACGCCAATCAGTTTTTTTTTAGATTTCGTTTTCAGATATTTGAGACAATCAACTTAGTTGTTTCGACGCTTATAAAAAAAACTCACAATGATATGTTTAACGATTAAAATATTGATAAACATATGGAGTTACTGGAATAAGGTAAGTTTTTTATGCATATAGATCTCATCATATTTGAAAAGCTCATAAGAGTTTAAATAATAAATTGATCGAAAATAGAAATAAAATGTCCGTCAACAATGTCATACAATATCTAAAAAGCAGCAAGCAGGAAAAAAAAGAATGTACTCTTTGAATATTAAAAGAAACTGTCTTCAGCGTACTAAAAGTCTATTAATGGCTCTCGTGTGGTTATTTGTGGCGTATATGTGCATTAGGCATTCAGAATCTTATTGTGTATATAACCTTGGAGCATAAAACATTAAGGATATCATTGAGTATTCATTTACGAGAGCATTGCTTCTATACTATAAGTGTTTCCATCATATATCTAATGTCGTATATGGGTACATTCAAAAGTATGAAACACTGTAAAAGCTCACTCAAAATATGCTTTTAAAAAGTCCATGCATAATGCACTCTTAAAGAGGAGTCTTATGCTTCGAAGTTTGCATTTGTTTCCTAAACGTGACGTATTTTATAGAGCACATATAGCAGCACGCATGTAACAATGCAGACAAACCCATGGATACAACAAACGCCTTTTTCTATACGATTCACTTCCTGATTCCACCGACAGTCATCAATTTGGAGATAGAGATTGGGTGCAAGGGATAGAGATAGGAAAAGAGAGAATGATAAGAGAGAAGCGACGGCAAGCGACGGAGAGAGAGAGAGATAATTAAAATCGGCAAGATAATTAAAAACAGGAGGTTATAAGCCCTAAGACCCCTCAAGGCTCCGCCAGGGGATGGGGCATCGGTCCAAAGAGGAGATTACAACTTCAACATATCTAAATTCAATCCCAATAGGTTTTAGTTCAAAGGTCGCGCTCAATACACGGAAAACCATAGGCGTCAATGAAAGGTCCCCAGCATAAGCAATTTATATACATACTTTATCACGGATACATAAGGTCTAGTTTTTAATCATAACGTACAACATCGTTCTCACAACGTAGTCCTCACAACGTTTAATTTATCAAATCGTCAGAATATACGCGTATTTTTTTTCTATACTCTATGTTCACACCCTCGTTAATTTAGTCGATCGCAAACTTCGACGATGAACATCTCATATATACATTCATTCTGTTACTGTGCGAAGTTATAGAACTCCAGGTCAGGGGCTTCACACAAAATGGCTCCGAACAAACAACTGTTTCTAACCTGTCAAAATATTGACGGACATACAAACGAACGGGTGGAAAGGCGGACAGAATTGGGGATAGCAATAGCCCTCAGCAGTATTAGCTGACTGGAGGCTGGAAATCCCGTGGCGGAGCTAGAAGGAGAAGCAAAATCGGTCAAGAGTGGAGATGCCACTAATTTCTCATGGTCAAACGGGTGAAGTTGGTCAAAGGGGAGGAACACAATACTTTCACATATACCAAAACTCGTTTAATACCAACATATTTAATTTTCTTTAAAACTAAAAGGGCACACATGGAAAGGGCAACAACAACCAAGGCCCTCTGAATTTAGCGAAAGAGCAATTTTTGAGAAACATTAAGAATCACATTTAAAACCCAGAATGTCAAATATTCGTGACGATATTTTTGTCATACCGTAAATCTATCAGAGATTTAAGCAAAAGATACCGCAGCTATTTTTTTTATCTCATAGCCAACATCGATTGAATTCTCGATTCGGTTAAGACTAGGTCGCGTATTGTACTATCTATCTGATTCGAAAAATATCAACAAATGTATGTTCGAGTGCATGACAATGACAGGTTTGCACATGACATGCCGTCCATTATAAGAGTGCACAATGTGTAATTGACCCCACCCCCTCCCGACCCGCGTGAGCGCCAAACGGAGGACAATAGCGTTAATCAAGTCCGTCCGTCATGTAGGGAAATTAATTGAGACATCAATTTTATTCTTGCATTTTATCTTGACTTGAATGTGACGAAATGCTGATTTTTGTATTGAACGTGATTAATAATGGAATTCTTACGAATAATATCTCGGCTTACTCTAAATAGATTC